>OZ026607.1:4311385-4328885 GCA_964020085.1 Micromussa lordhowensis
GTGTTAATGTTAATTTATCCTGGAGACAACCTCAACATAAATGTTTTAAGGATGGGAAAGGGTGTTTGCAAAATAAATAACACCACGTCAGTTCAAAAGCAGTATTACTGCAGCAAAGTCTGAAGGTTCAGTCAAACCTTTGCTAACAGACACCACAAATTGTGAACACCTCCTGTAAGCAGACACTTAGTAATGGTTCCAGGCACATACAAAAACACTGCATTTTTAACCTGCCATAAGCAGACACCTGGTCCTGAGGTGTCCACTTGCAGAAGGTTTGACTGTACTTAATAGGAACCTTAAGCAAACCACGACGGCAACAGCAACGAGACTGTCACAAAACAAAAGGTTTAATGAGCAGAACAATAGCTGTGCACATGCGTTATAATTCTTAGTTTGTACATTTCTTAGCTGTCCTATGCAAAACGACAATGTGAAATGACCAAGTTCTGGGTATTTTGGAGAATGTGAGCGACGGCGGCTTATTTTTTGTACTTTTTTTTTGGAATTGAATGCTGGCATTACATATTAGGCTTGAGCAAGTTGTGAGACCGATAGACGAAATAAACAGATCTAAGCATGTGCGAAATTTGACGGTAATAGTTTTTTCTAGGCGTTGTCCTTGGCGTTGTCGTCGTCATTGCTTAAGGTCCCTAATACTGGTAACAATACTTTACCTTAACTCTTCTTTCCTTCTCCTTATCAGCTCCTCGTCAAGTTGTTGAAGCTGATGAAGGTTCTGCATGTGTGCACTACTTCTATTCTTCATCTTTTCAAACTGCTCTTTGATTTCTCCCCTCCATGTTATCTATAAAAATAGTTTTTTTTTATGATAAGCGCATGACATTGTTATGTTTAGATCCTACACAGACAACCTTGAGTAAAAGACACTCTGAAGCTGTTGGCTCTAACAAGACTGATGTACACTCATCTAGTTACATGTAGCCTACATACATGTGACCGTATTAAAGGCAGGGTTGGCACCGACAGACAAAAAAAAATCCCTGACTTTTCACTGACTGTAGAGCAGTTTTTACTGACTCTGCAGGATGATTATTCTGGCAATGAAGAATTTAAAATAAGTGAATTTCACTAGGTTTTCTTTTCTTTGTTTTGTCTGACCTGCTTGTTGAGATAAATTTCTTGTGGTGTTTTGAGCACATCTCCTGCAGCGATCTCTACATGAAGAAGCACTTGTTGGAATGATGGACGATTCTTTGGTTTGCAATTCCTAAATGGAAACACAAGGTTTTCTTTTACATGTATTTGGTAGTACTACTTTCATTTTAGTTCAAATATAACAGGACAAAAGTAAACAAACAAACAAACAAATTAGCCAGCAGGCCTTGTGCTGATGTAAATACATGTAATAGGAAGTTTGCAAGACACTACTCTCATGGTACAGTGTACCTCCCTCCACCCGGGTGGTAAAGGGTACCGGCAATTTTAATGCTGGGGGGTAACCCTCTGATGGACTAGAACGTTATCTTCACAAATTAGTGAAAAGATCACCATTGCTATGGTACATAATAAATCACCCCTATTGCAGCAAATGTAAAAAATGGTTTGGTATATCTTTGGTGAAAGGTTTATGTATTTAAATGGAACATTACATGGCCGCTTGGAGATACAAAATTCATCTTTGAGTGTTGAAAAATGTTTCATGAGTGAGCGTAGTGAACATTGAGTGAAATATTTTTCAACACTTTAAGAGAAATTTTGTACCTTCATGTGGCCAAGTAAAATCCTCTAATAGACAACTGAGGAGGCTAGTGGAAAAGGGGGATAAGTGACGATTTTGTTTTTTTTGCTCCAAATAAGCTGAATTTTTGCATGTGGCATTTATTTCAGTTGAAAAACATTGCTCGGTATTTTTTTCGCTGCGTTTCTCTTCGTTTTCGAGAAATAACGTTTGCAAATAACAATAATAATAATAATAGCAAACAAGGCACGCAGGTTGCCTTTAGGAGTTTATTTGTTGAACAGGAAACAGGCAGACTGTTTATAGTGTATGAAGTCAAAATCAAATCCTACAGCATTTAGAGCGAAAGTCTGGGAACAGGTTATGAATCATCTGATGATTCATAACACTAGTTCCCAGTCCGAGAAACATCCGGTCAATGTGATCACAATGCATGCCGGGAAGGATCTTAAGTTTACACCTCGTGCGCGGGAAACATGGCACTCGGATACAAGACAAATTTTCTAAAATCAGTCCTCGCTTTCCAAACTTGGACGCTAGCAACGCTTGGCAAATGGACCGCAACTCACGAGAGGGCTTTTTTTCTTGGGCAAGAACTGCTCTTGGACTTCGCTGCCTGGATCGACCTGACTTCAAACACCAATAACTCGATTTTAATCAGCAGTTGCGTTCGAAGTTACAGAACACATTTTGCTTCTTTAAAACGTGTTGATGACTTACGGGTTTATCAAGGCTTTATGATGCCTCTCAACCACCAGGCAGCAACTATACAAGGTACTTTAAAACAATGCTAAAGATATCAGTTGACAGAGCTCTAATGCATCACATCTCTTTTTTCTTCGATGGTATTTCGTTTGACGCTCGATCGATTCACGTGTTGTGTTTCACGTCACAATAATCGATGTAAACAACCTGTTCCCAGACTTTCGCTCTAAATGCTGTAGGATTTGATTTTGACTTCATACACTATAAACAGTCTGCCTGTTTCCTGTTTAACAAATAAACTCCTAAAGGCAACCTGCGTGCCTTGTTTGCTATTATTATTATTATTGTTATTTGCAAACGTTATTTCTCGAAAACGAAGAGAACCGCAGCGAAAAAAAATACCGAGCAATGTTTTTCAACTGAAATAAATGCCACATGCAAAAATTCAGCTTATTTGGAGCAAAAAATTAAAAAACAAAAACAAAATCGTCACTTATCCCCCTTTTCCACTAGCCTTCTCAACTGGTATGTCTTTCAAATTGTAAAGTCTACTTGATCACATTTTAAATGATTTTAATGATTAAGTTTTTAACTGATCATCAACATTACCAGCAGAGTTTCATGAGCAGTTTAAAGCCCTCTGGACATGTGGTTGGTACTGGAAGATGTAAACTGTTGCTTCCAACACCCCAAATAATGGCAGATGAATCGACATCCTGTCACACAATGTACAAAACAAAATAGATCATGTGAGAAAAAGAAAGCTTCAATCAGTGAATATCTTGAACAGTATGAATGCGTTTTTAATTTTACTGTTTCTCAGGGATGAAGCTGAGACAACACTAAGCTGGTTCATTAAGAGTGATTAATATGTAATTTTTTATTAATTTGCACCTACCCTATATGGCATCTCCCCGGTAAGCAGTTCCCACAAAAGAACACCAAATGACCTGAGTATTCAAACAGACTTGTAAGTAATTTTAGCTGATGACTATTTAAGCAATTACTCGTCAAGAGTGTTTCTGTCAAGGGACTATCAGCTGATGCAGTTATGTTGCCCTGCAGAAATTTAATGTTCTTAAAACAAATATTGGGTCATGTGTACTTAAGGCATCCATGGTCGAGTGTCAATCCATGCCCTCGATGGATACTTGATCAACACTCTATCAACACCTTGGCTGACACGAGTTCCATCAACATCTTGGTCAACAGTCGGTCGAGAGTCAACTAATTTTCTATTGCTTCACATGAGTTAATCAACACTCAGTTGATTATCAGCTGACTGTTGATCAAGGGTCGACCAAGTATTGGGTGTCCCTCGAGTATCGATCGACATCGAAATGTCAATCAAGGGTATCGATCGAGAGTATCAATCAACACTCGACCATGGATGTCTTTGGTACATATGATTCCAAATATTTACCCAAAACCCAAAGCTTTGAGGGCAATTATGCTAGTTTAAAGAACATCAAATTTGCAAGAACAATTATCAGGCTGATATTTCCAAGATGTAAACACTCTAGCGTATTTTTTCTCCATACTGATTTTTTCTCCACCACTAAAATTTCTTCTGCGTGCCAGTTCAAAAATCATACTGATTATTTTCAACTTTTTCAGATAAAGTGTGAAAGACAAATGCAAACTTTGAAAAAGAGAACAGACAAATTGCGTCTTTCAAATTTTTGTCTATAGATAAGCCTGCTTGTTTACAAAAAATTCTCATAGATGAGATTCATCCATCCTTCTGCCTCATCAACTATCACCTCATAGAAATCTTGAGCTCATAATCTAATATTGTTAAAATAAAACTTAATAGTGTCTCTCTGCTAATGAACACTATTGCATCACATGATCAATTTAAACGACTTAGAATCAGAGAAAATGTAGTGGTGAACCATAATACACCATACAAATTTAGACTGCCATTTTATTGTTATTAAACTGTAAAGTTCTGAAAATAATGACCACCCCCCCCCCCCCATCTATAGGCAGCGATAAAATTTCATGATTGATATTAACTCCAAAAAGTTGCAACACCCAAAAGGGAGTTCGAAGTCTTACCACACATCAACTTTCTCAGAGCAAGGTTCATTTCTGATAACTTCTGGGGCCATCCAAGCAACTGTTCCAGCAAATGTCATCTTTGCACTCTTCTCACTAAACTCTTTACAAGTACCAAAGTCAGAGATTTTAAGCAAGTCATCTTCTCCAACAAGGACACTGTGACAAATAAAGCACACATACATGAACATGACGTAAAACAGTACAGGACTTCAGCATAACAAAATTCCGATCTTCCTCAGGATTTCTATGAACAGTGAGAAGCAAAAAGGGACACCTTTTATTGAGGGTGGTAAACTGAAATACATGTTATACATGTAGGTCATGAATGTTTTTCTTTAGGTCACAATGATTTCAGCCAAGGTTAATTTGTGTCAAAGGAGAACGGGGAGTCCGGGATTGATAACTTGCATGAATTAGACCAAAACATTTGCGCAAATTTGCAACTATTGCTTGCATGGCCTACATGTAGTTGAGAAGAAGAAAAACAGGTTTCGTCAACAGGAGACTACAGCTGTACTTACTGTTATATGTATCTTCAAGCACTGCAATTGCAACTTTTTTTTTGGGGGGGGGGAATTTATTTATTTTTTAACCACTGCTTTAAGTCTTCTATGTACATGTATGTAGATGTACTAAAAATCAGAGATCAGGAGTTCAAATCTACACAAGTGAGTACAAAAAAAATGATCTGGTGGGTTAGGGTTAGGGGTGTCAGAGGGTGGTTGGTGTGCATTATTTTTATTCTTTCAACATGCCTTCAGACAGGGTGCAGAAAAAAATAACAAGTTATTAAAGCCAACGTTCTTACTTAAGTACTGGAAACTGTTTCCAGCCACTTTAATAGAATGCACATCATTCTCGCCAACTTTGACATATGCTTGATCTTTTTATGGCATTTTGTGACAAGTATTTCTTCCTTAACACAGTTTTTCTATAGCATTTTAGCTCATTTTGTGTGCAGGATTCATTGTTGCATTCAGGTGAACGTCCATAGCTTAGAAACCAGACATTTTCTAAGGAACTAGTTTCCAGGAATGCCTGGAGGTTGAAAATTTGTCATGAATGGAGTGTTTTCGTCGGTGTTTTATGAGGAAAACTACTCCAAAATAATCAATCTCTTTGGAATTTTTGCTTGTGGGGTTGTAAGGCAGCTCCTTTATCGAAAAAAGGCATAATTTTTCAGTTTTGTGTGGAAAAAAGTTCTGATTATGCGAAGGATGTGGACGTTAGCAAATTATGCAGATCCATACCACCGTATCTTCTCAAATGCCCTGTTTTATGGACCCTCCAAAAAGTGAGGGAAAAAAAATTGATTGGTTTCAAAAATTTAACCTTAATTTAACCTTGGTTGAAGCAAATTAACCTAGGTTGAAAACATTCTAGACTACGAGTAGCTCGTCTTTCTCTCAGTCTGTCATGGGTGATGAGAGCAAACTGACCTAGTACCACCATACACATTAAATTCTAAGCAACTTACTTCGGTGACTTCAAATCCCTGTGAATAATTTTGTGAAGATGAAGGTAGTGCATTCCATCTGCAATCTGCTTGGACCACTTTATCAGTAAGGATGGTGTGATTTGTCGGCCATTGCGCAAAACCTCATACAGCTGGCCATTCGGGCAAAATTCCATAATTATACAGTGGACTGGGGCTTGATTGCATATCCCTCTGAAATCACAAAGAGATACCATGTATAATATTGTCTGATATTGTCTTGAACTATAGTTTTCTATAACATACCAGGTTGTTTACCATTTAACTGAAAATTCAGGAAATTTCAGTCAGAATGTAAATGGTAAGACAATTTTGCTTGACCGCTGACCAGAAAATTTTTGAAATAAATGGAACTTCTTGAAATCTATAGTCCAAAATTTCCAAACAAAATATCAAAGTGGGAAATGTGCTATTTACAATTTAACACATTTACAATTCTTCACTGCCATTTTCAAGGTTAAGCTCATCCTAGTCTCTTATAGAAAATTGGGATTTTCTGAGTAAATCTTAATGGTAAATGGCCCATCCAAACGGAACTTGCATGTACCATCATTTGCACAACTTGTAAACAACCTATATAGGGGTAGTTTGTGGTACTAAAAGCTTCAGATCAGCTTGTAAGTCACAAAGAACATAAGAATATATATATTTTTTGGAGGGGGTCAGCTTGTATCGTTGACTAATTACACATCTTTATTAAGAAACAATCAACACAAGGAAAATTTCATGTATAGCACCAATCAACATAATTTATTCAAATATAACTTCTAACCACTAATTAAAAAACTAATTTCTTTAAACTGTCTTAGTTTTGAAAATCTTGGGTTAGATTTAGTGACATCGGGCAGAAGCTAACTTAACATTTTAATTTAATTTCATTGTGACCTTGAGATGTCTTGGGCACCAGTCATGTCTGCCCTCCCATCGATCAATGTTTCTTTGACATCAAAGCTAAGAAACAAATAAATATTCTCACCTGAATTTGACAATGTTGGGATGATTTATGTTCCGCAAGTGTTTTATGTCGGTGTCCGCTTCTCGACGGACTTTCTTTACGGCAACTTGTTGGCCACCATATTGTCCCAAGAACACAGCCCCTTGTGCCCCTGAACCCAACCATTCTAATTCGGCTATTTCATCGAATGGGATTATCCAAGGGTCTGACTTCTGTTCTTTAGAAGCCTTACCTAGTATTGTCCACACAGGCCTTAAGCAACCTAACAACCTTCGTAACAGGCCACTAAGCGAGGTAGAATTCGTGGGATACTCTTTGTTCGACGAAGCCTGACTTTCGCAGTCCGCCGGGTTTGACAAGAAATCTCCCGCAGGTTTGGACTTGCTACCCGGGGAAAGCCCGCCGTTTTTCTCCAACGAATTGATCTTCTCGCTTCGCGTAAAGTCTTCGTCTTTAACGTTCATATTTCACTTCTTCAATGCCAACAATAAGCCATCCTAACCTCTTACTCCTTGTCCTTTCACGTTAAGCTTAACACCCTTCATGGCAAATGAGTCCGTGCTCGATCGGCCATAGAAGAAAACTCAGGCGAAGATAAAATTTCATTTTCTACGAGAAAAATTAAGATGACACTTCAGTCCGGACACTCTAAGCTTGTGAGTGTTTCGTTTTCGAAATCAAACACTTTCGCAGGAAAATTATCTCATATTTACGTCAAGGAAATCCCGCAAAAAATCGCATAGGAAGTCTATGTTTATAACTTTTCGGAGTGAACACGGCCGTGTCATGTGACAGGTAAACCAATGTAAGGCTGATCAGTTTGTCAACAAACGCTGGCCAATCACAGTGCGAGAAACAGGTGGCCTTCTTCAACCCAATGGACTTGGGCAGGTTATATGAGGGAGCGAACAACATTTTTTACCAGGAAGATTCTTGTTTTTCCTAATTGGTTCATTATATTTTATTCAGGGTACCAGTAGAAATTATTCCGTTCACTTAATCCATATATCCCGCTACTAAATTCACTACAGTGGTTCAGAATTTATGAAGTCACACTCTATCGATCGTTTGGTTTTTGCGATGGGATCATTTCTCACGACCTTTGATGGTTGAAAGTATGAAAACGTCTTCCAGTTTTTCTTTCTTTTTAATTACTATTATTATTATTATTATTTTATCTTCACGCTAAGTTAATTTATGCACGATAGTCATTCCGAGTGCTTAACCGGTCATATAAATTTCACGCAAGCTTAAAATATGTCGGGAATCTGACCAAACAAATGGCCCCCTAGAACATTTCTTATAGCTGCTTGTCGTAGCCGGAAATGAAAATTATTATTGATATGAATACAAAATTAGGAACTTTTTTATTAGTTGTTACAAGAGCGGCCCATAAAAAAAACCTGAGATAACAATTATTATTCCAGTCGTTCATCTTCCTATCAAAGACAAAAAAAGATAAAAAAAAGAAAGGAAAGAAAGACTGAAAGAAAAACAAGGAGAAAAATATGAAGGTTTCGATTTAAGCTGGGTCCCGTGCGGAAAGCGTGTAAACAACGTGAGATCAAACAACGGGAGGGCAGCGGAATTGTTTAGCCGAAGTTATCATGTTCTCTTGGTAGAAGGAATAGTGTTTTTATGTTGTTAGCTATCGTTATCTCGTTCCACGCGGCTCTTCTCTGTACGGGGAAAACCCTGCATTGTGTACCTTAAATTAGCGACGGTCAGAATCAAAGCTTGCACTCTCTCTCGCACTCGCGATGTTTATTTTCGATTCTAGAATGATAACAGTTTGACAATAAGGAAAACAAAGTACACGAGGATAGTTTAAACATCGATTTGGTTTTCTTTCCAACATGTCCATGTTCAGCAATCTAGGAATTCTTCACGTCAGGTTTTTAAACTCATCACACTGGTTGTGGTGTCGATTAGGAACACCGCGCACTAAAATAGCAAAGAGGCGACGGATGAAACTGAAACCGGTTTATTGAACCCGGGTGGGACTGGGGAGGGATGCTCGACGTCCTACTTATGGGGGAAGGGAGGATTCTACTCTCACTCAGGGTGTTCTGGACAAAATGCTGCTATTTTTTAGCCATCAAGGTATCTTTTAGGGTTGCGCTCAAGGAAAGAATTATGTTGTAAAGTTGTATCTTTTAGGGGTCAAATAAAGCTCGAGAAACGCTCAGATTGGACTCTTTTAGTGGTTCACTTCAAATTTCCAAAAAGCATCTCCGAGCTTGCCCCCTCGCCCTCCCCCGAGATATTGCAATACTATGAATAAACGCTACCCTCCAAATTCCGTACCTTAAAAATTGTCGCCCCCCATCATACCCCACTCGAAACGACTTCAGCCTCGTCCCCAGGGTTTACTCTACTTTGGAAAGTGGAGGAGACCCTGGGACGATACTAGCATCGATCTTGAACACTGCTATATATTTTTACCATGTCTTTATAACGTTGTTGTGGCTGTTGCTGCTGAAAGATTAAATAAATCAACAAGTTTCTGTCTTAACGAAACTCGCAGCAAGTGACTGCAAGACTACTGGGTTTGAATCTGCGCCTACATTTCTGCTGTTTACTATACTGCCATGAATACAAAAGATGCAAGGGACTGCAAACGAAAATGCTGTTGGTATACTTAGCTAGGAATTTATTTATGCCAAAAGACAGGGTGGCCACTGTCATTGTCATCGTTATCATAATTGCCATCATTGGTGGTTATGGAACTAACACACACTAAGTCATCACTAGTCCAAGGCCTCCTCCTCGTAATCCTCCCTCAGCTCTTGATTCTCTTGCTCCTCCTCCTCATCGTCATCATGAAAATCGTCGTCATTGCCTGCTTCTTCTTCTTCGTCGTCGTTATCATCATCATCGCCGTCGTCATCATCATCAATATCAATTACATAATTATAGCCATCATCATCATCATCAACAACAACATCATCATCAGCATCATCATCATCATCATCATCAACAACAACAACAACAAGATCATCATCGTCATCATCATCTTCATCATCATCATCATCATCATTATTACTATTACCTTCGTCATCTCCATCACGTTCACTACCTTTGTCACAAATTTCGCATTTACCTATTAGGTGTTCAAATATTGGCAACTCGTCATTGAGAAAAAACGTTCTCCATGCAAACTGAAGCCGAGTAATTGCCGAGTGCCCGTTAATGTCAACAATGGCGCCGGCCACTCCTGCTAGAAACCCATGCCAACCGATGGGCCGCTCAGTTCGTACAGGAAATCCGTCGGATCCACGATATATTTTCATATTACGATCAGTTCGCTTGTTGGTGTAAAATGTAAGTGCATTTACCACTGTGCTAGCTTGAATTTCAACTTTAATAAACCTTTCATTCCCTTTAAGACGAATTTCATTTTGTTTCAGCGCCGTTTTAACACCACACATGTTCCTCTTATTATTGCTGTAAAAGACTTCTAATCCACTGACGAATTGCTTGCCATCCAAACACTGTGCCCATACTGTTATTCCGTTGATGTAGACACCTTCACTTAAATCTTCCATCGCCGAATCGGCATCTTCGAGAACGTTTTTCTCGGTAAAAACCGAGGTCTCACGGAGATCCTGTTGAGTGCTGGCAAAGGATGGCCCCCAAGTAACCACACATTTAGCAAAATCTCTGCTCTTAGACCAATTTAAGTTCGCGCTACCCGAATCAGTCCCGCATTCCGAATTGCCTTTCACTCGAAGCGCATTGTCAAAAATGTGTCTGCATCGGCAGCGTGCTATAAGATTGTCTTTAACGAATTCTTCAAGATGTTGTCTTGATAAAGTCGGAAGTCTAACAAGGGACAAAAGCTGTGGTAAGTAATCTGCACGCTTTTCAAGATCGTGTTTTACGTAACAGAACACCGCTTGCAAAACAACGCGTTCCCGTTCCTCCACACTAGGAATTAAATCGTCGATCACGACGCGAAGACATTCGCTTCTAAGAAGCTCTGATAACAATTGAAATGGAAGATTTACAAAATCCTGCTTCATGGAAACCTCCGTGAAATGCCGCAGGGCGTACATCTTCGCTTCCTCTCTCAACGGCTCCAAGGCAAACATGTCTGCAATCTGCAGAGCGCCCAAACATGTATCTGCATCAAGATCTTCATCCAAGATGAAGCCTGTGCATGCTTTTTGTACAAATTCTATTCCGAGATAATTGGCGGCCTCGAGCAAGAATTGCACATTGTCCTTCGTGATGTCAATACTTCCTGAATATGCAAACCTCACTAAGTTCGTGACGGCATTTTCATCAAATCCAAGAAGTTCCACTTCTTCTGATCTGCCTTCTTCCCAGTTCGTCCCAAGAAGTGCTTCAAAATAGCGGCTTGACAACGCTAAAACGACGCGGTGCGCACGTAGCTTTCGTTCTTTGCCAATTTTGAGAGTCACGTCGCAAAATTTGTCTTCCTTCTGCATCCATGTCAACCCGTTTAGCATGAAAAATCCATGGTATGGGTCTTTAGCATGCCTAGTCCCGTTAAAGATGCCGTGTGCAGGAAACGCCATCTGTATAATTAAAGCTACACTATAATTTTTGTTTCGTATGATGAAATGTTGTTATCAAAAAGTTGCGTGACATCAATGCTTTAACTACAACTACGTCATTGGACACTAGCTGGAAATCACGCGATAACATGTGGAGGCATGGACCTCGCAATCTGGCGAGGTAACAAAGCAAAATGGCGGCCGCTTCCGAGTTTTAGAGAAATACACGACAATTTGTAGTTTATTTGTCTTAGAACGAGATATAAAAACAATGTCCAAAACAGAGAAAACTGTCTTCTGTATTTTGGGGATTGGCTCAACGCTTTTCTCGGCAACTCTATTCCTGACACTACTGTCGATGTGCAGACCACCTTTCATTGCAAATCTCACCGCAGGTACAAACGAAAGCGAAAGGTAAGCTTTCTTGTCGAGAATTCTGACGATCGAAGTTTAAATAACATTTCATTGTGTGAAGCACTTGAAGGGAAACCAAGCGAAAGGAATTTATAAGCTTAAGTTACTTTTTTGCTGTAGAGAAAACGATTTTTCCCCCGTTTATGTTTTTGTAGTTATGAATTACATTTTCCAAGTGATCTGGAGGACTTGAAGTCTTTAGCCAGCCTGTTGAAGCAATACAGAAGGGAAAACTTCGGCTATGTTGTGCTACTGTTCTGTAGCGCGTATCTGTACAAACAGACGTTTGCAATTCCAGGATCTGTGTTCATGGTAAGTTTAACTCAAAAGGGAAAGGAACTTTTGTATCACAACTTAGACTTAAGCTTGACCGACCAATGATTACAATGCTTGCAGTTCTGGCAGCAATGACTGTGTTAATGGTTATTGCAATAGTGATAATGGTGATGATAATGACCATGTAGCCTCTGTACAGCCACCCACTCCCCACAAAACAATTGAGGAGAAGACCTCTGGGTAGCAGCATCGCTTATCATGTTCCTCACTTCGGGTGGTGTTCCAGGAATGTTTGGAACGTACGATGATTGGTTGTTATACCAATCTGCATAACGTAGGACATTTCTCATCTTTTAATTATTTAATCGATCTTTTTTTGCAAATGCCACGTGGGCTATAGAAACCAGGCATTTTTGATCCACCTCAAAGGTACACACCACCAGATGTTTATGCCAAGCCACAGAATGTCTAACATTCTCACATATGTACAAGTTGCGCTAGCTGGCAACTACAGACATGCATGTACAGAAAATTGAATAGCGGCAACAGAACCATGGTCTTGCCTGAACAAAGCCAATGGCATAAACAACAGGCAAAATAGTCAACATTTGATTCATGTTGTGTCAGAGCAAACAAAGGAGGACCACCAGAAGGTAGAAACCTAACAATCAAGCTTGAGAGGCAAATGCTTGATCAATGACAAGTACATGTAAAGCTACAGCAATTTCCGATGATGCCGGATGAAGATAAATATGATATCCATGATAAGAAGCAAAATAATCTACTTGCAAACTCAATGCAAACAGTTCTTATCAAGCTGCCGGGCCCGTCGTTACAATATATAAAATGTAAGTAAACAATAATTTCACGGAATAATTCAAACTTTGGCCATATCTTGCAATAGAATTAAGCCTATTGGCACACAGCAAGTTACAGAGGCGTCAAACTCTGTGAAGCGGCATGCAGATACAATAATAGCAAAATCATGTAGAGCTATGACCTTTAAAACATTAGCTAGATCTTTCTACAGCGACAATCAATTAGCTTCACTCTACATAAGATTCCTTGTTATAACACAGTATAAAGTGACCCTCAGAAACATGTGCAAAGAAAAGAAAGACAGAACAGAGAGACAGAAAATCAAAAGAGACTGGCAAATGCACAAATGTCACGAACCATAGGAGTCATGTAGGCCTGTCAACACTATTTTTTTAAAATTTATGCAAAATAATTCTGGAACACTATTAGCGATGCTTCTAGTACACAGATATCTCTATTCCCAATTTTTTTGAAGTGAGGAGACAGCTGTACACAGGCTATGACCATGTCAATAGAGATGATGGTATACCAGCCAACTTGCATGTATTACGCAGGTTAATTTCACACACGTGACGCACAACTCCAAACTACTAACCCTATAGCTAAGTGTATATTACTGGTGTCACTTCACAACCAAAAATCAGATATTTTTGATCGCACCCCGCTTTTGCAGACTCGCGCCATTATGGACACCAAATGACCATCCCGAGCGCATCCCCTCTGACAAGAGTTGACTGTACAGATCTCTTGAGCAGGGTGAGATAATAGCATCACTTTATGCAAATTGACCCTCATGTTGTAATGGTTTAGAAGAAGGTTAATATACACTGTAGTATACAACAAGAGAACACTGTTCAGCAGTTCAGGCTCAATTTATCTTGTAACCTTATTTCAGAATTTGCTTGCTGGTGCAATATTTGGTATCTGGGCAGGATTCCCTCTTGTTTGCTTCTTGACTGGGTGTGGCGCTACATTTTGTTATCTCCTCTCCAAGGCATTTGGCAAGGTTCTGTTATTACAATATTTTCCAAACAGAGTACAGGCGTTACAAAGCAAGGTGGGTGGAGTAATGTGTTTAGTTCATCTAATCAGATTATCTGGATGATTGTAGGCCCCCCCCTGAGGGAATGCTCGTCACTTTCTCTCGCACTTTTATTGGTGGCCATCTTGAGTAAATTAGGGTTGGCAGGGCGAGCGGGATAACCTTGTACCCATAATGCTACTAGCCCATATAAGACACTAGCCACCCCCCCTCCCCCCCCCCTCCAACCCGGGTGTAGGCCTAAGGAGGAGTTTTCAGTTCTCACAGTTTTCATCGACTGACATGTACTGTTTGTTTCTTAGGTTAAAGAGAATCTTGACAGCCTGTTCTTCTTCCTGTTGTTCTTGAGATTATTTCCTATGTCACCCAATTGGTTCCTGAACATGTCGTCGCCAATTTTGGAAGTACCTATAACACAGTTCTTTTTCTCAGTTTTAATTGGTGAGATTGGATCAGCATACATTTGTACTGTCTTTAGCTTGTTGTTAGCTAGAATTATATCTTTTAAAGTGGAAAGCTCCACTTATTTTACTTAAATGAGAAACAGTTTAATTTAAAGTGCTTATTGGTCAGGTGGTACCTTGATATTACTTAACAGACTTTCTGATAGGGTGCGATAAAAAACTTTAATATGGATTTCAGGGCAGATTCTGCAATTATGCAAAGGAAAATTATGTCATAAATCATGCACATTATTATGTTGTGTACTGGTTTAAACTTGTTTAACCAGGAATTACATATCGTTATATGTTAATATATGTCATAGGTTAGCTGTTACCCTCTGGGAATTGCAATTAAGCTTCATACATTTCTTTGAATTTTTTGGCCTTACACTCCCTGAAGGCGAACTTCAAAAGTTTCATTTTTGCCGTTTGCCATCTGACGTAACATACAGTAATGCTCTCAATTACCAAAAGTGCACATTTATTTATAAATAATTTTTAACATTCTAAATTACAGCCCCCATGATCAATTGTTAGTAATTTGTGTATTTTGTTTTGCTTTTGTAGGTCTTATGCCATACAACTTTATATGCTGTCAAACTGGTTGCATTTTGTTGCAGCTTACTTCCTTAGATGAACTTTTTACTTTTGATGTAGTCATCAAGCTGTGCGGTATAGCTGTAATAGCACTGTTACCAGGTCTTGTCGTGAAAAAAATCCATAAAAGTAATAAATCCCATGCAGACTGACAAGACGGGAATTAAATTTACCAAACGTTATTGACCATTTTTTAAGAATTTTCAATGAACAACAAAGTAATTTTTCATATAATAAGTCAAATTATTCTTGCATTTTGATTGGTTCTAATTTATGATCAATTGGAGGATGGATATATAAATGGCATCATAAACATTTAACATTTTTTGGGTTTCCTTATTACATAAAGCAGATAGACACCACGTTGCCATGCATCTGTTCGGTAACGGATCAAAGATGTCAAAATGCAGAAAGAGCATCAGAGACACGCTCACCTAACAACTCAAGTGACACTTTTTTGTTCATACCACATTTTGATGTCATTTGTGATCTTGGTACTTATCAGATGCACAGCAGCATGCAATCTATTTGTTAATTGTTTACAGAGATAACATTTTATATTGCAATTTATATTACAATCGTACAAGATATGTTTAATGTTTTGGCATCTTTTGCCTTATTTATGAAATCTTGTAAGGGAGGGGAAAAGGATAAATGAAAATGGTTTTATTTTATTTAATAAATTTCAACTCAATAGATTGAAATGAATGTTTGCAAAACACTGTGTTTGTAATTGTGAAAACATATTCATAATTTCATATGGGCAGACTTGGGTGCAGGCTCTCTGTACGCATTGCAGACCTATAGTCTCTATATATAAAGCTGTCTGTACGCATTGCAGACCTATGGTGGCAGAGACTATATTCATTCCAAATTCTTTCTATGAGCAGGTAATATCCTTCATAAAGTACTATTACAACTGGCAAGTGCTGGGAGAGTCATGTTTCACTGTATCTATCAATGAATTCTAATGAGAAATGTGGGGCATAAAAATTCAATTGCGTAGTTCACTTATTGCCTGGTTATAAACTTTTAATGTAACTTTAAAGTTCTGTGATTGCTCATGTTTTAAGTCTTAAGTTTAGATAATTAACTTGGAGGTGCAGTGGTCTTTATGGTATGTGCTCGCTCAACTTTATCATGCTGAATTTAGTACATATATGCAAAGTTTCATAAGCATCTGTTCCAAACTCATGGAAATATTAGACCCCAATCTGCCTTCGGTTTATGACATCATCACTTGGCTAATTTGCATATTTTAGAAAAACAAGAGATTACCGATAATTATTTTTCTTCTCATATAGACTACTAGCTTATGTTTTAAACCGATTTAGTTGAGAAAAGACAGATGTGAATTTCATCTGTAGCTTACAGACGTGATGCCCTTCAGTGACTTACTTTTTGACTTTTTCCACTGTCAGAATTTCGGGAGTCGCTACTTCTGGGGGATCGTTAATTTCAGTAGTTTACGGTATGTGTGGAGCAAGTAAGGTGATATTAATCTCAAGCGAAAATACGTTTGTTCACTAAACAGGAGTTATATATCTAATAACAAATAACTGTATAACAAATGACTGTAATGGTCACTTGATTCTTTTTCTATTTCAGAAAATGCATTTCCACCTTGATTACAATATATATTTCTTGCATTGGCAATTGTGATCTCCAGAGTAAGTTATAAAATCTTTGTTCAGTAAAACTAAGCTTTAACCGGTATGTAACTTGACATTTTCGGCCCTAGATGAAACATTCCCGAGACCTTATAAATCATTTAAACCCAAACTAGTAAAGTTAAGGTGAAATAAGTAGATTAGTAAAATAAGGTAAAATTATCCTTTGAATTCAATAAATCTACTTGTGGAACATGTTTAAGGCCTAACATATATATCAGAAATTCATCTCATTTAGATTGCTCTGAAAACTTCTTATGTAATTAGTAAATCACATAATATCAGCAACAAGACTTCTTTTCAGTCTGGAGATCACAAAAACATTTTAGTTGAGATGTATCTAGTTGTCATGTGCTTAACACTTTTTGGTCTCAGAAAATTCAACAGTATCCTTATTTACACAGGCAACCATAAGATATATATCACAAATCTATTCCGTGTTTTTTTTTGTAACATTTTCCCATCTGTGATGGTTTCTACAAATGTCTAGGTTGTTATTTAAACCCTAAATTACGAAATAGTGTCACTAAATCACTTTAGTAAATTCTCAGCTCCGACTTTTGCATTACTAGCTTTTTGATTGTCTAAAAAAACTCCGACTATGAGCCAATAGTCGGAGTTTTACGTCATATGGAAAATAGTGCGCCAAGTTTAAAAATTTTCCGCGAAGTTTTCAACATCAGCCCTCTATAATGGCTGAAATAAAAATCGGCCGCAAAACCCGGTTTGAGAATTTACTATAACAATTATTGCATTCGCCCTTGTTGGATATGAAGTGATTATAACCAACTCGCG
>OZ026607.1:4336385-4446385 GCA_964020085.1 Micromussa lordhowensis
AAGAAATGTAGGTTAAATCGAACATGTATGTACATAATTCAACTAAAATAAAAAAAATTAAGGCCCTGTTTACAAGCAGGTAGGGTAACCCTACTGCCAGGGTAACCCTAGCAAGAGGGTTAAAAGATAGCCCGGGTTTACAAGAAAATTTTCAGGTAGGGTAACCCTACTGCCCGAGACAACTTTACGCTTGTTACGCTTCGGTAACCTTGCAAGTAAAGCACGAACAGATAACAAAACTGGAAAATAATTTATTTCCAAAGCAAAATTATGACAAACTGTGAAAGAACTTGATGTTTTCTGGGTCATAATTCGCTGATTTTGTCGGTATTGTGATCATATTTTGCTTTTGGGAGCCAAAATAGAGATAGCCCGGGTAGGCGGGTTAACCCTACCTGGAGTGTTTACAAGGGAAAAAGTTAACCCGCTTGCTAGGGTAACCCTAGCACGCAGATAGGGTAACCCTCCTACCCGGGTAACCCTGGCCGCCTTGTAAACACGACGAAGAAAATAAGAACAAATGTGTGCATGCTAGGGTAACCCGCTTGCTAGGGTAACCCTCTCTCCTTGTAAACAGGGCCTAAAACATTTACTAGTGCTTATTTATTTAAAATTGCACTCGAAATCATGTGGACTCTGGGGACTCCTATATGAAAAGTTCAGAGATGCTCGTCAGAAAACTAGAATTAAAGTTTTAAATGGGGCCCAATCTGAGCGTGGTTCGAGCTTTATTTGACCCCTAAAAGATACCACTTAAAGGCGGAGCGAGCCTATAAATGGAGGCTGAGCGGCTCAGCCCGTCCATCACAAATTGGAATACTCTGCTTTGATTGGCTTATTCACCCAGGCGTGTCGTACTCCCGCGAAATTCGCACGAAGTAATATTTCAGGCGACCGCACAAGGGAAAGTTTTTCGTTTGTTTGCTTTCTTTGTAAAAAGGTCAGCGAAAACAAAAAGAATGGCATCTACAGAAGAAGAATTTAGACAGGTATCGTACTTCATATACATGCATTTTAACTTCTTATTTTTGTTGTTTCACTTGTGAAAGCATATCGATTGTTTTCGAGTTGTTTACTCAACGTAAATGCCGTGTTTTAGCCAACAAGGTGCAAACCGCTGACCTTTTATAGGCTAGCTCCGTAAACGTAATAGGCTCGATTACTAGCCACTGTTCCGAAAAGGATACCGCGGTAGAGGACTGGACTCGACCTCAGTATAAGAACAAGAGTTTATATAGTGTGCTTGATACCAAGAACATTTCCCACGACTACCACCAATTCACAATAATTTATCGTAACCTGTTCACTAGGATGGGCATACACAAACCGAGATCAAACAATATGAGTGTTCAAAAAAGCAAGTTAACTTGAACTTGTAAATGAAAAGTTACCTGAAGAACATAGCACAATCCAAGTTTAGTGGTGGTCTGCGCATGCGCCTGACACATCCGTTTTTCCTCTGGCAATGCCATACGGATATCATACGCTTGCTGAAATAAACTAAGAGTTGCTTGGTCGCCTGTGAGATCACTACTCACACTATGTCGACTTAACCCAAGAGAATTTAAACTGTCTGCAAGCCTAGCCTTGTCATCATCATCGTGATCCTTGGATATTTCGCGGCACTTTTCATACAGTCTGGTGTACTCTCCTGGTGGTGAGAAAGCTTTGAGAAAGAAGAGTACCACTTCAGTACTGTTGGCGACGTCTACGGCAAACAATTTCTCTTCCACAGCTGTGTCTTCAAAACAGTTTTTAAACGCTTCAGCGATGTTTACCTTCTCTTTCCTGAATGTGGAGATGGCTTCGGAAGCTTTACCTTTGCTGATGAATTGTTTGCTTAGGATTTGGACTCGTTTCAGGTAATGCTGATTAAACTTGTGCTTAACTTCGGCACCTTCGTCGCCCACATCTAGAGAGCCACTCTCTTTCCTGCAGAAGGCTTGGACTAAAGGATGTATGCTGTACTTTCCTTTATCGTTTGTCTGAAGAAGTGAGTCTTTAACCATCTTAGTCTTCGCTGTTTCTACCTCGGCTGTGGTCTCAAACAGAATTAGCATATCCTCGGCAGAGAAAGTCGATGGGAAAACTGAGACACGGACAAGATTCCTTTTTATGTCACTGGGAAACTTGCGCAGGAATTTTCCCAATAAATTATACACGTCTTCTGAATTGTTCTTGAGGATGTCAATAGGGTCATGTCTAAGTTGTTCGACCAAAACTTTGGGGTTGAAATCGTTCTTCAGAAGGTACATACAGTGAATAAGAATCAGTGGCATCCCCCCACAAAGCGTGCATACTTCTTCAAGATACTCTTGGCAGACTGCAGAAACATCTTTGAGTAATTTAGCAGATGAGTTGGTGTCCATTGGCTCAAGACGAACCCTGTGTATGTGAGCTGCAACAGAGTTCACATTTTTCCGGGTAGTAATCATTATCTTTACTTTTGGCGCTGAAGTTAACAGCGCCTGAGCAAAGCCGTCGAAGTCGTCTTCTTGTTCCTGTATATCTTCTGTGTTGTCCAGTACAATAACAGTGTCTTTTTGAAGCTCCGACAGTTTGTGAGTCGCCTGCTGCACAATGTCATCGTTCCCTGTCATCCAATCTCCACCGCATAAGTAATAGAGAATTTCGTTGCAGATATCCGAGAGTGTCTTCTGCTTTTTAACGAAAATAACTCGTTGATTTTTTCCCGCTAACAAGTGACATACGCGTATTGCAACCTGTGTCTTCCCCATTCCAGGAAGAGCAACAAGAACGATCATGCGAGCATCTGTCGACAGTTTCTCCATGATTTCATTCTCAGCTTGTGATCTTTCAATGTAGTTAGGCGCCTGAACGGGAATGTTCGCTGAAATAAATACAATTTAGCCAGTTCAATTATTAAACAACGCCTGTTTATGGAACGGAAAAGTGGGGTGGAAAGTGTTGATGTTGCATGTTTAGTTACGTACATCAACCTATTTCCCTGGAAGGCCACTCAAACGGAAAGAAACTAATATTTTAAATAAACATACCAGGCAAAAAGATCCCATCTGGCGGGTGGCAGACCAGTTGGCTGTTTACAAGCATGGCTCATGCTCTGAACTAGGGTTCACCTCCCTCCCGCCCCCCTTACAACTCGGCCACGATGCCTCCATGAAAGGGCCTGGGCATTTCGAGCGGAAAACAATGACATAAAAAAGCGAAGCCTTGAAGCCATGACTGGCATATCGATTCCGGAGCTTATCCCGGTTTCTGTAGCATGAGGCAGCTAGGAGTATTTCTAGTAGTCCATCGCAGGTCACTTCCCCGCAATCTGTTAGGTTTCCCCAAAAACTCGCCGGTACCGATTTATACACCTGGGTGGAGAGAGGCACTGTGAGAGGTAAGTGTCTTGCCCAAGAACACAACACAATTTTCCCGGCCAGGACTCGAACCCGGACCGCTCGCTCCGGAGTCGAGCGCGCTAACCATAAGGCCACCGCACCTCCCACAAGGAAAACAATGACATATAGGTAAGTCTGCATACGAGCCAAGCGGCTCATTAGGCCTGAGTTTATCCCGGTTTCAGTAGCATGAAGCGAGTAGGAGTATTTCTACTCCCCCTGGATGGGATGCTAAGTCCATCGCAGGGTTAAACCCAGCATAAAATTCACCGGTACCCATTTATACATATGGGTGGAGAGAGGCACCGTGAGAGAAAACAACACAATGTCCCCGGCCAGGGCTCGAACCCAGACCGCTCGCTCCGGAGTCGAGTGCACTAGCCACGAGGCCACCACGAAGAAACAATGACATACTTACTCTTAATCGCGGGGTCACTAAAATGGCAGTAAGAATTCTACGTCCTACTTGATGTAAGAATTATTGCCACGTGTTCTTCAATCAAATTCTTATCGTCAGTCATTTGATTACCGAAACACCAAATCGAACTAATAGCAACACGCAATTTTGTGGAAGACGAGTTTCGTTTTTAGTTGGACAATCCCGCCAACCCTTACAAAATCATTTTAAACAGAGAATTCCCATACCATATGGAAACGAACTTTAATTTTATTCCTTGGCTTCAATTCTAAAATTCCTCGGAAAAGAAAAAAAGGGTGGTCCGTACATTCACTCTGATTTAAAACTTTATACAACTGCAGCGGCCACTGAAGTGCGTCCCAACCTCCAAAATGACCTCAACAACGGCCAGTTAGTCGACGACTATCAAAAGGTGTATGCAAAACTCCATTTGTTATTGAAAAAGGTCTTAAAACCTGATTCTTACCGCCTGCCATGATTCAATTCGAAACGTTTTTGTGATTTACGCGAGATCAAACATTCAGAATGTTTTTTTGTTTTAATTTTCATATGGATCCAATGTTGAAAAGCTGATTGAAAATGCTTGGTGACCATGTGCTCCAGAAAGACTGTATCAAGACACCTCTACACCTCAAATTCCTATTTTTAACATAAAGCATTACCAGTTTAAAGCTTTGGACGCTTTTAGTCTTACCTTCTGGATTGACTCCGCCTTCTTTCCGGCTGCGGGTGATATCTGTTTAAACAACAAATAATAAATTTCTGTCAAAGGTCGATCGATTGTTAGCGAATTTAAATCCGGGTTAATAAAACCATTTTAACAGAATCTTCATATATTTTGGCGGGGTTATTGAGTGTCACTAGCAAAAGCTATTTGCTCCAGTGGTTTCTCTTAATTCTTTGTTTAGTGTTCTTTGTATGCTGAGAGAGACTGTTCAATAATCCTTGTCTATTTCGTGTGATCATGATGGTTTAGAGTTCGATGAAATTTGATTGGGTTTAGAATTCGAACGCAATAGACCTCTCAAACAAATTTTGTTCGATGGCTGAACTCAATCAAACCCAATATATTGGTTTAAGTTCGGTTGAGTTCTGTTATGTTTGATTACGGAACAGTTCGGGTAGTTAATTAATAATTGAATTGTAGTCACTCTAACCAATCACAAAGGACACACAGAGTACAGTGAACAAATCAAGTAAATGCATATAGCTGACGCGAATCGCGGGAAAACGTGGACAAACGTATATATTACTTTTAGACACTCAAGCCAAAAACCGCTTTACAGCGTTTTTATATGGCATAATTCTATGTAACGTTGGAAGTTTTCATTCCTACCTCCACCTCCTTCGGTGTCGAAGATTTCTCCAAGCAGCTTGGTAAGAAGATTTTTCGGAGTTAATCTTTTCACCTGAATAAATTCGATCATGCATAGCTAGGATCATAATAAAGACTTTAATGACAATAATGGCAATGTTGGAAATTGATTTCTCCCTGTAATGCTGATCATGGCAATGCAAATCAGTTTCTGTATGGTTGAATGGAATCGGTGTTGCGACAGTTGCCACTGAACACTTGTACGTCTTAGGAACAATAAGGGTCTGGGTGCCACAGAAGATTCCAATCATGACAGGAATAAAAATCAATCGACAGCATACATGCAGAAGGTAGACCCTCCTAAAATAGGCCGGTTTCTTTTGTCGATCGTGTTTGATCTGTCGTAGAGTTAAGGCACCGTAAAGCATGAAGGATATCGAGAGAACAACTAAAACGGCATAGGCCAAAGCCACAAAGTACAAGGGCGTAAACCACTGATTCATTGCGGAAGAGTACTCGTCATAGCAGAGTTGATTGGTGATAGAATTGGTCTCGGGCACGCAAGTGAATGCCTCTCTGTCGTAGGTGCTTTTTAGGAAAGCAATTAATATTATTCCAAAGATTGCGACCAAAATAAGTTGAATGCCGCCAAGCAGTGTTTGTGATCTAAGCCCCAGTTTCATTAGCGATTTATCCATTGCACAAATGCCGGAACCCCTTCAGATCTAGAATTCAAAATTAAAGGATACATAAGTACATTGACACGAAACGGCTATATAGTTAAAACTACAGGAAAATAGCGTAACGGTGCCTGTTTTACAGACAACGACGTCTGCTGCAACTTGTAAGGAAGTCATGTTCATTTAACCATTAATAATTACCAAGAGATTATCAAGGTTAGAGAGTGAATCCCCCATATAGGTCCTCTAACTAAGGTATACGTAATCCATTTAAATGGGGAATTCACTCTCTTACCTTGATAATCTCTTGTAATTACATGTTCTGTTTATCAACTCGTGGGGAAATAGCGTGGCGCTTCCTGTTTTACCGAGAAGTGTTTTGTTTTTTTAACTGGAAAGACAACGAAGTCTGTTCAACTCGTTTTCGTTTTGTTTTCACCTATCCACACAAATTTGTTGTCATTCGAAAACGCATACTTTTTTAATCGTTTCGCCTATCGCCAACGCTAGATCTGGAAACGTTTAGTTATTCCCTCCAGCAACCATATCGAATTCGTTCAGTAAACAGTTGACTTTAACGAATTACCTCTCAGTCCTCTCAGATCAGAATAGTTGACTGCCTTCCGGTCGTCTACTTCTAAATTCGCGCATTTGATTCCTAAAAGTGAATGGAAATGCGACGGTACTTGTCATATTTCACCATCACGGTACTGGCTTGTAAACCGATGTGTTAGCAGTGTATCCAATTATTCATACCTATCCTCTTCCAGAAGTGTTTTTTACCTTCTGAACCCATGAACTACCCTCTGCAAATTAAATAATTGTCTGAATGAAGGTCTAAGAGTTATTCCGTATACTTTTACGTCCTTCTATACATAGCTTGAATTGCCTTCCGAGAATTTAAAGAGTTTTTGTTCCCTTGTCAGCTTCACGGAAATCACGTGATATTAATAAAAAAATGTACCGACTCACGTCGTATCTTGTAAAATTTACATCAAGAATGGTTCGAACAAAACATTTTTAATGAAATGAATGGACAGAAGGAAAATCAATAATCCCAAGTTTAGGTTCATTGCAGGCATTGGGCTGACAGAACGAAAAATATACCTTAAAACAATTCGATTCCGGCGTTTCTGCTTGATTGACCGACAGGAGATAATTGCATGTTCCTGTTTATCAACTTGTAGCAAAATCGCGTGACAGTTCCTGTTTTACCGAGCCACAACAAATATGTGGCACGATAGCGTGATCGCGTGACAGTTCCTGTTTTACCGAGAAGTGTCTTAAGCAACAGCAAATAATTACAGCTTGTAGCAAGATAGCATGATCGCGTGACAGTTCCTGTTTTACCGAGAAGTGTTTTAAGCAACAGCAAATAATCACAGCTTGTAGCAAGATAGCGTGATCGCGTGACAGTTCCTGTTTTACCGAGAAGTGTTTTAAGCAACAGCAAATAATCACAGCTTGTAGCAAGATAGCGTGATCGCGTGACAGTTCCTGTTTTACCGAGACGTGTCTTGAGCAACAGCAAATAATCACAGCTTGTGATCGCGTGACAGTTCCTGTTTTACCGAGACGTGTCTTGAGCAACAGCAAATAATCACAGCTTGTAGCAAGATAGCATGATCGCGTAACAGTTCCTGTTTTACCGAGCAGTGTTTTAAGCAACAGCAAATAACTTCAGGTTCCTGTTTATCAATTTGTGGCAAGATAGCGTGATCGCGTGACAGTTCCTGTTTTACCGAGAAGTGTCTCACTTATCAGTTTTGCCTCCATTCTCTATTTCCGGTATTTGCCTTCAAATTTTAGCCCAAACTCGCTCTCTTCAATCTAGGTTGGCTACTTCATCATTGCCTGTTAATACTTGCTTCGTTCGTGCTCCCCTGCTTCAGTGAACTAGCTCCGCTATCGTTTTCTGACATAACTTGTCTTTTCTTAAATTGAAAACTTCTCACGATTTTCGTTAACAACTGATCATGATCGTTTCGCTAGAAAATCTCTCTCTTTCAAAATGGTTAACTGCGATTTTCCATGCTATTTCCCGCCAGAAAACGGGGGCTGCCCAAAAGCGCAGTATCACGTAGACACGATTCCCGCCAAGAAAAGATGGCCGTTCTTTCCTCGCTTCCCCTAGCTCGGGCTACTTTGCGACCCCCTTTTCCCTCTCCCAGAGTTAGTGCGTAAAGACGAGCTTTAATCGCTGAACAAGAATATATTCTGCTCATGCCATCATTCTCCATTCCCGGGATATTCCTGGTATTTTCCTCCAACTATTAGCCCTGACCTTCTCCCTTTTGCAATATTCTTGGCTACTTCTTTGGCTGTTAATTCTTGGTTCATTCTTGCTCTCTGCCGTTCTCTTTTACGTTCGGTAACTCCACTAGGAACTCCGCTATCGTTCGTTGACACGGACAACTTCTGTTTTCGTTAGCAACTGGGCGGCTGTCTAGAAAACGAAGACCTAAGACCTAAGACCCAAAAACGAATACCCCTAAGAAAACGAAGAACCCCTAGAAAACAAAGACCCCTAGAAAACAAAGACCGGAGTAGACAACGAAGATCCCCTAGACAACGAATCGAGTTTATAAATAGCTGATGGTTTACCTTGAAATATTTTTATGTGTCGGCTTTTGTGCGACAAATTGTCCTGATGCGCCGCACACAAGCCGACAAGCTGAAATCTAGCACTGCCAGAAAAACGCCCGACAAGGCCTGATCTTGTCGTAGCCTTGTTTGGATTCACCGCACACTAGCCCACAAGTGGAGATTTTTGTAGGCGGACAAAAAATCGGCAAACTGATGGCCCGACAGATTTTGACCCGATTTGACCCCGATAAAAAATCGCCTGTTCTACAACGAAAAATCGGCAAGTGTGCGGTTGTCTCAAACGAAACGAAATGGTACTTTGCGAAGTGGTACATGTACTTTCAAAATAACAACAACAACAACGAAATTGGCTGGCTTGACAATCAAATTCTGGCGGGAGATTATCCTTTGACCACGTGGTGAATAAATTTGCGTGGCACTCAACCGTCATGAACAGTTGCACCACTAAACCCTGACATTTCTATACCCTTGGAATTTACTTGCGGGTGTCCAACTGAGATAAGTAACTGTGAGGTTTGTCGCGCTCTCAGATGACAGTTTTAGACCGGTGGGTCCTTGTCCTGGGATACTTCCTATAATGGCCTACACGGGGAGGCTCCGCCCGAAAGGGGTACCTTTTTCAGGCTTCAGGTATATAAAAGGGTAGGGATTTCACAAGTTGAGGTATATAAAAGGGTTGGGAAATCGGTCATTTAGGTATTTACAAGGGCCTTTAATTAAAGTATTCCGAATAGACGCACTTATGGCTGTATCAGTTTATTTATTAAGCACTACATGAAAATGACAACAAGAAGGGCTTAGAAAGGGGCTGCAGTGTTCTAAAGTAGGTATGTGAAAGGGGTACCTTTTCTCAATAAAAGGTATATAAAAGGGGTAACTTTCCTGCCAAAATGGTATATAAAAGGGTAAGGGGTTGGACCTCGGGGCGGAGCCTCCAAGTATTAAACTTTGTTAATTACCCCCCCCCCCCCCGGTCCTTGTTTTTTTTTAGCGAGTAGAGTATTTTAATCAAAAGTCAATCTACACTAGTGGGATGATTGCGTGATCATAAAATATTTCACACGAGGCGACAAGGAGGTCTACAATCATGGACAAAAGTCCTTGGGACACTTATACAATGTAACAAATAATCTGTGTTTTACAACTGAAGTTTGAAAAAAGCGCTGTTATCCTTTTAAAAACGTGTTGCCGTCCCCCCTCCCCACCCAATACAATGTTGAAAATCAGGTGAAATTTCAGGTACTAGTTTTCACCATTGTATGCGGGGTGGGGAGCGAGGTTAGGTAGGTGAAGTTGTATTTGTGTCTGGCATGTTCGCAAAGGCACCAAAAGTGCAAATTTGTCCCAAGACTTTGGTACATAATTGTAGTTCTTGTGATGAAGGTAAACCACTGAACCTATTTATAAACTAGGTCTTCGTTTTCTAGGGGGCCTTCGTTTTCTACGGGGTCTTCGTTTTTAGGTCTTCGTTTTGTAGACAGCGGCAACGACAGCGGCAACTGGGCATGCGATTCGCTAAAATGCGATTTTCCATGCGGTCCGCCAGAAAAACGCGGGCTGCCCAAAGATGGCATTCTTCCCTCACTTCCCCCGTTCGGATTACCTTGAGACCTCTCCTTCCCCTCCCCCCAGAGTTGCGGACGGTGGGGTAGATACGTCATAAATGGGGACATATATTGTACCGAGATATATATTTTGTAGAGATTTGGTTACTTAAGGTACTTAAGCTTCTTTTGGTTACTTGAGGTGCTTGACTTACTTGAGGCGCTTTGCTTACTTGAGGTGCTTTGCTTACTTGAGGTGCTTTCCTTGCTCGAGGTACTTGACTTACTTGAGGTACTTTGCTTACTTGAGGTGCTTTGCTTACTTGAGGTACTTTGCTTACTTCAGGTGCTTTCCTTACTTAAGGTGCTTTGCTTACTTGAGGCGCTTTGCTTACTTGAGGTGCTTTGCTTACTTGAGGTGCTTTGCTTACTTGAGGTCTTTGACTTACTTGAGGCGCTTTGCTTACTTGAGGTGCTTTACTTACTTGAGGTCCTTGACTTACTTGAGGCGCTTTGCTTACTTGAGGTGCTTGACTTACTTGAGGCGCTTTGCTTGATTGACCAATCAGAGCGCGCGCATTGATTTGGTTATTATATAATCCTCATTAACTTTTCGTACAGCAGCATTGTTTTAATGGCTTCGATTGTAAAAAGGCGACATACAAACGTACAAACCATACTTCAAATGTGCGCCTATCGGCAGGAGTAATGATCCTGGGGAATTGAATATAGTCATGGTTATTAGCCCAAGTACGACAAGAACCTCAAGTAAGCAAAGCCCCTCAAGTAAGGAAAGCGCCTCAAGTAAGTCAAGCACCTCAAATAAGCAAAGCGCCTCAAGTAAGTCAAGGACCTCAAGTAAGTAAAGCACCTCAAGTAAGCAAAGCCCCTCAAGTAAGTCAAGGACCTCAAGTAACCAAAGCACCTCAAGTAAGCAAAGCGCCTCAAGTAAGTCAAGGACCTCAAGTAACCAAAGCACCTCAAGTAAGCAAAGCGCCTCAAGTAAGTCAAGGACCTCAACTAACCAAAGCACCTCAAGTAAGCAAAGCGCCTCAAGTAAGTCAAGGACCTCAAGTAACCAAAGCACCTCAAATAAGCAAAGCGCCTCAAGTAAGTCAAGTACCTCAAGTAAGGAAAGCACCTCAAGTAAGCAAAGCACCTCAAGTAAGGCAAGCACCTCAAGTAAGCAAAGCACCTCAAGTAAGCAAAGCACCTCAAGTAAGCAAAGCACCTCAAGTAAGCAAAGCACCTCAAGTAAGCAAAGTACCTCAAGTAAGCAAAGTACCTCAAGTAAGCAAAGCGCCTCAAGTAAGTCAAGCACCTCAAGTAAGCGAAGCACCTCAAGTAAGGCAAGCACCTCAAGTAAGCAAAGCACCTCAAGTAAGCAAAGCGCCTCAAGTAAGTCAAGCACCTCAAGTAAGCAAAGCACCTCAAGTAAGTCAAGCACCTCAAGTAAGCAAAGCACCTCAAGTAAGCAAAGCGCCTCAAGTAAGTCAAGCACCTCAAGTAAGCAAAGCGCCTCAAGTAAGTCAAGGACCTCAAGTAAGTAAAGCACCTCAAGTAAGCAAAGCGCCTCAAGTAAGTCAAAGACCTCAAGTAACCAAAGCACCTCAAGTAAGCAAAGCACCTCAAGTAAGGCAAGCACCTCAAGTAAGCCAAGCACCTCAAGTAAGCAAAGCACCTCAAGTAAGCAAAGCAAGCAAAGCACGTCAAGTAAGCAAAGCACTTCATGTAAGTCAAGGACCTCAAGTAACCAAAGCACCTCAAGTAAACAAAGCGCCTCAAGTAAACAAAGCGCCTCAAGTAAGTCAAGGACCTCAAGTAACCAAAGCACGTCAAGTAAGCAAAGCGCCTCAAGTAAGTCAAGTACCTCAAGTAAGGAAAGCACCTCAAGTAAGCAAAGCACCTCAAGTAAGGCAAGCACCTCAAGTAAGCAAAGCACCTCAAGTAAGCAAAGCACCTCAAGTAAGCAAAGCAAGCAAAGCACGTCAAGTAAGCAAAGCACCTCAAGTAAGCAAAGCACCTCAAGTAAGCAAAGCGCCTCAAGTAAGTCAAGTAACTCAAGTAAGCAAAGCATCTCAAGTAAGCAAAGCACCTCAAGTAAGCAACGCACCTCAAGTAAGCAAAGCACCTCAAGTAAGTCAAGGACCTCAAGTAACCAAAGCACCTCAAGTAAGCAAAGCGCCTCAAGTAAGTCAAGGACCTCAAGTAACCAAAGCACCTCAAGTAAGCAAAGCGCCTCAAGTAAGTCAAGGACCTCAAGTAACCAAAGCACCTCAAGTAAGCAAAGCGCCTCAAGTAAGTCAAGTGCCTCAAGTAAGGAAAGCACCTGAAGTAAGCAAAGCACCTCAAGTAAGGCAAGCACCTCAAGTAAGCAAAGCACCTCAAGTAAGCAAAGCACCTCAAGTAAGCAAAGCACCTCAAGTAAGCAAAGTACCTCAAGTAAGCAAAGTACCTCAAGTAAGCAAAGCGCCTCAAGTAAGCAAAGCACCTCAAGTAAGCAAAGCACCTCAAGTAAGCAAAGCACCTCAAGTAAGTCAAGTACCTCAAGCAAGGAAAGCACCTCAAGTAAGCAAAGCGCCTCAAGTAAGTCAAGCACCTCAAGTAAGCAAAGCGCCTCAAGTAAGCAAAGCACCTCAAGTAAGCAAAGCACCTCAAGTAAGCAAAGCACCTCAAGTAAGCAAAGCACCTCAAGTAAGCAAAGCGCCTCAAGTAAGTCAAGTACCTCAAGTAAGGCAAGCACCTCAAGTAAGCAAAGCACCTCAAGTAAGCAAAGCGCCTCAAGTAAGTCAAGTACCTCAAGTAAGGCAAGCACCTCAAGTAAGCAAAGCACCTCAAGTAAGCAAAGCGCCTCAAGTAAGTCAAGCACCTCAAGTAAGCAAAGCACCTCAAGTAAGCAAAGCGCCTCAAGTAAGCAAAGCACCTCAAGTAAGAAAAGCAACCCCAAGTAAGCAAAGCACCTCAAGTAATTTAAGGACCTCAAGTAACCAAAGCACGTCAAGTAAGCAAAGCACCTCAAGTAAGCAAAGTACCTCAAGTAAGCGAAGCACCTCAAGTAAGCAAAGCACCTCAAGTAAGCAAAGCATCTCAAGTAAGCAAAGCACCTCAAGTAAGCAAAGCACCTCAAGTAAGCAAAGCGCCTCAAGTAAGGAAAGCACCTCAAGTAAGGAAAGCACCTGAAGTAAGCAAAGCAGCTCAAGTAAGCAAAGCACCTGAAGTAAGCAAAGCACCTGAAGTAAGCAAAGCACCTCAAGTAAGCAAAGTACCTCAAGTAAGTCAAGTACCTCGAGCAAGGAAAGCACCTCAAGTAAGCAAAGCACCTCAAGTAAGCAAAGCGCCTCAAGTAAGTCAAGCACCTCAAGTAACCAAAAGAAGCTTAAGTACCTTAAGTAACCAAATCTCTACAAAATATATATCTCGGTACAATATATGTCCCCATACATGACGTTTCTACCGACGGTGGCGCTTTTACCGCTGTACAAGAATGTATTCGGCTCATCTTCAGTGGCGATAAAAAAACTCGGCTCATGTGCTCATGCCAGGTTGGTTGAAACCGGCGAAAGGATATTTCCGTGCTATCTGGTCGCGTAGATTCTTGTTCAGAACTTTTGCAACATCTTCAGAATTTGGTATTGCCGCCATGAAGACTCATACAGTGACGGGTTGTTCTTCTCGGCCTCCCCCAGGTGAGTGATTGCGCGCTCGCGAGTTTACAGAAGTTGAATTATGTCTGATCGTCGGAATTCCTTAAAAATCTCTTAGGTACCTTGATACGTTGGACAATCAGTTAAATTTATCCTGCTTGTTGCAACCGAATCGGAAATCCTCTGAAGCATTTCACGAGTACAAGGCCGTTTGCCAGTCAAACAGAGTTTGATTTCGATCGATGGCTGCTCTGCCCTTTAGGCGACTATAGGCAGCAGTGCCTTAGCTTTTGGTTATTAGTTTTTCTGATCGTTCCCCACACAGTCAGAAGAGCAGTTCATTGTTCAGCAGTCAGTTTTTAGTTATTATTAACGTTGTCTTTAGAGTACTGTCAGCATCATCATCTTCAAACGTATACAACATCTAAATGGTCAGGTCTGGATTTGTCTTAGGATCACTCGAGATCGATAAGGTTACTAATGTAATAATTTTTGGTTTAATGAACAAGAAGCTTTATAAAATAGCCTTGCCAAATTTCAAGGAATACATCAAGCCAGAAATCGTGGATCGTGGAAGGAGACAAACTGTAAATTGTCGAAAAGTCAAAATATTTTCTTTTTCATTCTTTTTTCAAGAAAATAGGTCGCAGAGTTTAGTATCACCATTTTGGCTTGTATTGCATCACTTTTTGAACCCATCAGGAATTTGGTTGAAGCATCACAGATATTTCCCATTGTTTACACCATGATTAAATCTGATGCAACGTTGGTGAAACTGTGAAATTAATATTGTATATGGAAAGAGGTTTTCCAGTATGGGGCAATAATTATAACTGACAGAATACGTTGCAGGTGTTTGTATTCCTCTCAAAGAATATTAATTAGAACAAATTTCTGATCAAGATCTTTTTTGAAAAAAATTGATTCTGTTGAACCTGGATGAGAATGTTGATTTTCAAGACTGGTCTTCAAATTTCCCAGGCTTCTCTCTGTAGCTTTGAATTGTAGTTCATTTCCATTGCAACTTGATCATAATGATATAATTATTTGATTACATACTGTAACCATAAAAAAATTAATTTATTTCCGGAGTGCTTATGGTAGCCTGAATTTCAGTCTCCTTGAAGCCTTCACTCCCAATAAAGATCGAAGTATTTGTCTCGAGGAGACAGTACAGCTGAAATTGAGACTACCGGTATGTTTTATTGTGCGACAAAAGGAGATGCTTATTGGAGACATGGTGTTTATCCAGACAGGAAACCTTCTATTTCATTTCTTTATCGTGACATCTTTTAAGTGTTCAAGCTACAAACTGTGTACTCTCTGGCAGGGAGGCTTACTATAAATTAAAATTATATTAAAACTGGGGGTGACTGATTTTGCATGAAATGACAGGGTGAGACTAATTTTAACTTGAAAGGGAGTGCCTAATTCAATCATTATGATATGTTACATACAGCTATTGATTATTCTGACTAATTTTGTGAGTTAACCTAATAAATTCCATCCAAAATTAATAAGTAAGAAGGAGGTACATTATTCTGGCTTTCATCAAACCAGCATTGAACTGTTTTGAATTCAACATTTTTGTATTGTACCATTACTGAGTGTACTGCCACTTGATGCTGCTCAAAAGAGCAAAATGGTAATAATTACATAATTATATAATTATTAAAATTAATTATATAATTAAGTGGGAAAAAGATCTTAAAATAATTACATAATTAATAATTACATAATTATTACATATATGTAACTGATTATTACAATCACCCTTTGTTCAGTGACTCTTCTCACAGTGGAGCACCTCAAGGAGACCTGTCCGGTTCAGTTAGAGTGGGCTGACAGTACTGCACTCAAGATCTCTGAGTAAGTACACACTCAGTATTTTGCACTGTGAATGCAAGGCTGTCAATAAGGGCCATAACCTGTACCACCTGTTATGGCTGAGTGTGGTTGATTGGCCCTTGATGTTACGGGCAAACTTGTCTACTGTTGAGATGCAATTCACTCTTAAAGTAATGAGTTTGCCACAGGTGAAAAGATCAAGGCTCTGATCAGGTCAGGTCAGGTGAATGAAAACTTAATGACAGCCATGTGGATTTGATTTGAGAAAAAAGAGGTTATCAACAGTTTAATGCAGAGACGGAGAGGTAAGAGGGGTAAACAGAAACATGGGAAGGGGTTGCATGTGCAGAGCTTTATTCATGGTAGCATAAAATGTATGCTTTTTCCTAGTATCTGATTCAAGTTAGGCATGCCAAAAGCACCATTCTCAAACAGAATAAAGTTTACTCTGAGTGGTACTTTTAACAAATTGTGAAGTCCCAGAATGGTGGTGTTTTTGGTGCTGTTACATACATGTACATGTATAATTTTCCTTGATGACATTAAGACAACTTCTGTGGACAAAAAGAAACAAACGGAATTGATCAAATTCTACCAATCATAACCCACAGATGTGACCTGTTCTCTAGGCTAATGTAACCAAGACTTTGCATGACTTTATAGCAAATTAGCAAACACAGCAAATATAAAATATGCAGTGACATATTTTTGCAGAGACCTGACTCTGAGCAGGGACCATTCAGTAGCAAGATATCTGGCTCGTTGCTATCCAGCACTAGGTCTCTATGGTAAAAACGCACTTCAAGCATCAGAGGTGAGCAAAATGTTTATTACCAACCTAGCTTACTCTTAAAGCTGATAGTAAGGTATATCTGTACATTGGGGCAGAGACTGGATTGTGTGTTAATAAATATTGGGTGAATTGAAAGGAAAGACCTGAATTGTATGCTGGGTCTAAGAAAAGAATAAGTTGCCTTACACAGTTTACATATAGACTATGCTACTAACATGTATCTGTCACCTGTCAGTGATCTGATGCAGATGAGTTTTCCTCTATTATTATAGTACACTCAGGCAAACCTCTTCTTATGGACACCTCTATATTATGGACAGCTCACTTGGCCTCAGAGAAACTAGAATTGATATTATCTTTACCTCTATAATATGGACACCTCCATAATACGGACACACACGGACATTTCTGTCTGTTTTAAAGAGATTCAACTGTACGTTTGTGAACTAAGAAACTCAAAGGTTGTCTTTTGAGCACTGATTGAATACACCGTACATTGTACAACATTTAACAGTAGACATGTTGTGGCTGCCAAAAAAATGTTTGTATACGGAAAAAGTTAACTGTTGCTTTGATCATGGTATAGATACATTGTACTTATGTTGATGTACCTGGTAATTTTTCAGGTTGATCATTGGCTAGAATTCACTGTGAACTCTTTGGAGAATGCTAGTGATGTCAACAAGGCACTTCAGTGCTTGAACAAGAGTCTTGCACCAGTTGCGTTCCTTGTTGGACATTCTGTGACATTGGCTGACTTTGCCGTGTGGGGAGCATTGAAAGGTTTGTGATAATAAGGGAAGTCAGTTATTGTTTAGTACTAAGTACAGTGCAATACAATGTACTTCTCTGTTACTTGTAAATGTAGCTGTGTTACAGCTGTACATGTAGGGCTGTGCTCCAGAAGCACCTAAGTACCACTGGTGACTAACTTTTACCTTTAGGGCGACTGGAAAAGCTTTTTTTCATATTAAACTCAAGTGCTGGGTACCCAGTATTTCATGGTTAGGAAGCTTAAAGCCCCTCATAATTTTTCTTAGACCAAAGCCTGTTGCCTTTAATATCTGCTATATACAAGTTTGTCATTAAGTCAATACTCTTAAAGCAAACACCAGTATAAGGTAGACATGATTTGCTGGCTGGCTCCAGTGGCAGGTTATTTACAACCCTCTGCCCCCATCCAGCTTTTGTCACACAGATAGACTTAGCTACCGTAATAACTTTTATTCACTGGTACTCATTTCTTCCAGTGAGTGGTAACATTGAGAAACTGATAAAGCCAGGGAGCTCTTATGAGCATGTCGCACGCTGGTTAACATTCTGCGGGGCGCAATCCCCATTCTGCAATGTATCCGAGAAACTTCCAAGTCAAGTTCAAAATGACGGTTCTCAACTTGGGGTGAGTGGTCTTTCATTGGTGGTATCTCATTCACTGCAACTCACCAGTATTGAAACACAACATCCCATGGATTGACTCATCTTGGCCTGACTCCTGTTTGCCTTAGATACTGTGATGCACAGCATGTAAGCTGCTGTATACACTGTACATGTACATGCCGATAGACTCAAAGTTCCACTTTCTCAAATAGTTTGAATAAGTTACATGTATGATTCACCCAAACTTAACTAGATACTTGACATCTAACAGTGACGTTATTGTCTATGCCTACTTTTCATTTGTTTGTTTGTAATGTTCCTTTTGCTGTTGTTTAGACAAAGATGAAGTCTGAGGGCAAATATGTCAATCTGCCAGGAGCATCCCAAGGAAATGTTGTCACACGATTTCCACCTGAAGCTAGCGGGTAATAATCAATTTTTCCTTGAGCGTGTGTTGGATATGACTTGGTAGATAGCCAATGAGGCGTGTAGCGCCAAGTTGGCTGTAATCATTGAATAATTGTTTTATTAAAAACACCCCCAAAATATAGAAAACTACATTATAAAATAAAATAGAAATAATACACCAAGAAAACTTGCATGCTTGCTTACCATATTTGTAGAACAGTTTATACCATGATGGCCAATGAACACACTTTGAATGCATTATCCAATGATCAAGTTTAAATAATGGTTAATAAACACTTAACAAAGGATTTTAGATGCAAGTTAATTTAAGGCTTGCAAGTTTGTCATGATTGCTGTTTTTTAACCTCGATCCCAGGTCCTCTCTCCTTTGTTGACAAGGGAGGCTTAGGGGAAAGTGTCTGGGATCAGGGTTGACTGTTTCTTGCAGTTCAAGAGCCACAGACCCCACAAGCTCTTGCCTGTAGCTTGTTTTATATGGTAGTGAACCCTGATAAAATAAATTTGTTTGTTCGTCAGATATCTCCACATCGGTCACGCCAAGGCGGCTTTGTTGAATCAGTATTACAAGAACATGTATGACGGCAAAATGATCATGAGATTTGACGACACCAATCCTGCCAAGGAAAATGCTGAATTTGAGAAGGTGTGTTAATGCATGCACTGTTACTCTGTGCAGTATCATACAGAGAAATGCGGATAATGATACAAAACGTTCATTAATTATGGTAAACTCATCAATGAAAGGGAGAATTTTTATTGGCTCCCTCAGCTGTCCACATTTTATGATACCGACTGCTAAGGTGGACCGCTCATGAGCTCTTTTTTCCAGTTGCTTAAATTGGAAAATTCACTGCGAGGATCATTCTTCACTTTCATCTATGACCGCAGTTCAAATATATGAATTATTTCATATATACTTACATCATTTCACTCCTCACGGGAAGATATGAACTCAACAAATTGACCTCGCTCCCAATGTGTGGCTTCATAGCTCAGTTGGTAGAGCATCGCAGCGATATCGCGGAGGTCACGGGTTCGAATCCCGTTGAAGCCCTGATTTTTTTTTCAGGCTTCTTCTTTCCAGTTGCTTAAATTGGAAAATTCACTGCGAGGATCATTCTTCACTTTCATCTATGACCGCAGTTCAAATATATGAATTATTTCATATATACTTACATCATTTCACTCCTCACGGGAAGATATGAACTCAACAAATTGACCTCGCTCCCAATGTGTGGCTTCATAGCTCAGTTGGTAGAGCATCGCACCGGTATCGCGGAGGTCACGGGTTCGAATCCCGTTGAAGCCCTGATTTTTTTCAGGCTTCTTCTTTCCAGTTGCTTAAATTGGAAAATTCTCTGCGAGGATCATTCTTCACTTTCAGAAAGCACTTTGTTGTTAATTTAAGTAGATTTTTTTCCTTCGGAAAATTTGAGTTTAAAACGTAAATGAATGCTTAACTGACTTTTGCGTACGCGTTTATCGAGAATTGAGCATAGAGAATTTAATTTTTACGATAACTGCAGAATTCTCGCTCGCTCATTGGCTAATTTTTATCGTCAATATGCGAACAGACACATGAACTTGAAATTCGTGCGACGCGTCAGCGAGCGAGAGCGGGCAATTCGACCATTTGTTATCGTCAAAAACAAATTGACGTCTGTTTTTAATGAGTCTGTCCTGTTATTGACAATGAATTTCGTCATCACATTGTCAAAGCAGTCTGCGGATCCACTCGGCTATCGCCTCGTGGATCCACAGCTACTTTGACAATGTGATGACGAAATTTATGATCAATACGCATCAAAAACTGACGTCAATTTGTTAAATAGAGCGTACATGTATGCTTGTTTACCATTTATCCAAAAAATCCGGAAATTTCGGATGGAGTGTAAATGGAAAGATTGATTTTGTTTCCCCGAACGGAATTTCCGAATGGAAAGTGTGCGTTCCATTTTCTAATTTTCACTAGTTTCAGGCCATTTGGCTTGGATCGCCTTTGATCCCAGCTTCCGGGAAAAAGTGGAAATTTCTATTCAGGATTTGACGCGTCCCATTTACTACAATTGTCGACTGACCAACCGGTTTCTCCAAGTAAATGGTAAACGACCTATGTTACTTTTTTTTGATAAGGTTATCCTTGAGGACCTCAAAATGCTGAAAGTCGAACCAGACCAGTTCACGCACACTTCAGACCACTTTGATACCATCATGATGTATGCCGAGAAAATGATCCGCGAAGGTAAAGCTTATGCAGACGACACTCCGGGAGACAAGATGAAAGAGGAGAGGGAACAGCGCATCAAATCAGTGAATCGAGACAACTGTGAGTTTGCTACAAATATCATTGCTAGTCGTGTATTTTTCTAGGAAAACAAGAGGTTTTTCAACAACTACAGTATTTGAAAAAAATTCGGACCATCTTACTGTCGGACAAAAAGTGTCCGATAATGTAACCGTCCGGAATGTTTACAGTACAGAAACTTTTAGATACCTCCAAAGTCGCTAGTTTCTTTTATGGAGACTTTTAATGCCGGGAATTTCTTTCTTGTTGGTTGTTAATACTTTGCTTACAAATCAACATTTCAGTCACCATTGGTTTTTCTTTACATGTTAATGTAACCTTGTGCCCAAGATTTTTATTACGACTTACATTAAACCACCGTCCTTCCTACTTTCACAATACTGCAAACTTCCATTTAACTTCCTCAGCTGTCGAGAAGAACCTCGAAATCTGGGAAGAAATGAAGAAAGGAACTGAATATGGCCAGAGATTTGCTCTTAGAGCCAAGCTCGACTACCAGTCCGAGAATGGCTGCTTAAGAGATCCCACAATTTACCGGTGTAAACCCGAGGAACACGTGCGAACTGGATTGAAATACAAGTATGAAGCCGGCATATTTGCTTTCTCTTTCATTTGCTCTTAACAGCCAGTTCGCGTAGATCTGTTTTTGAGTGTTTAGATTTGTTTAGGCTCTCTTCACACTACGGCGGAGGAATTTTAAAACGGAAGTTTCATCCTGAAACGTTTTCCGTCCCCGCTACGAAAGAGGAAATTAAAAATGTAACAATCACTGGTCACTTTAGATTTGTGTTAGAGGAATATCATTAAAAATAGATCAATGTCATTTGCATGCGAAAAGACTTCCCTCATTAGCCTCAGTTTCAAACTAGACCTTTGTTCCAAGACTGCTGAACTAATGACTGTATTATTTTGTCAACAGAGCATATCCCACGTATGATTTCGCCTGTCCAATTGTGGATAGCGTCGAGGGAGTGACACACGCCCTTAGGACCACAGAGTACCATGACCGGGACCCTCAGTATTACTGGTTTATTGAGCAATTAGGTAAACTGCAATCTCGCTCCTTCTCTGGATCTGTATTAATTTTAAAAGAGCTATGTCGCTGTTTGCGCATCCTGAAAAGTTTAGCCTAAATTTCTCAGGTTGGTCGTTTGTAATCCGTTTTAATCTTCTCCATCCTTAACATCACTTGTCCCTTTATGGTTTATTATATCTTTAGGTGTTTTCTTTCTTAGTAAACTACTTCAGGTTTTCTTCAATTTAAAAGGGAATTCTGTACTGACACGGCCAAAATAACACAAAATAGGACAATTTTTACTCGTCATTATGCGCGGAAAGTTTCACTCGTACTGCCAAAATTTACTTGATATCTATTTGTTTTTAGTATCACCCAACTAGTGGACTAATGCAAATCCTGCATTTTGATTGGCTACGCTACTAGGGGACTATTAGCAATAGTCATCGAGTACGAAATTCGCCAGTTTTTCTTTCGCTTTTTTCGCCAAATAAATATTTTTTCAACTTGCATTTGCAAACTTTATTATTCCCTTTTCTGTCCGACTAGTTGGGTGATACTAAAACAATTAGACCCTTCGCCCTTTCGGGCTACAGGTCTAATTGTTAATTAGCATAACTCTACTGGCGTTCTACATGTCTAACAAATGAGGTTCTCTTATTGGCTACACTACTCACTATCTACATGTATTCTGTTGTAGATAATGAGTTGCCTAGCAGTGAGCGGTTGGTTGTTAACAAAATGGCGGCCCGCCGGTTCTTTGCATTTTCGAAGTGTTGTGACCTTGTCTTGTTGAACGACAAGTAGATTTATACTAAAAGAATTAGATTATTCGCTCTCGACCTCTATGCGTGATAGTTGACTCGGACTGCGTTCTCGTCAACCATTGCGCGGTAGACATCTCGAGCTCTTCACTTAATTGTTAAACAATTCCTTAGGTATCAGAAAGCCACATATTTATGAATTCAGCCGACTAACTCTTCAGAATACAGTGATGTCAAAGAGAAAGCTGACTCATCTTGTTGATCAAGGCTACGTTGAAGGATGGTGAGTCTAAAACAAAAAAACAAACACAAAAAAACTAAAAAAACTAAAAAGACATTACAGCGTTATAAATAAACTGCAATGTTGTGCACTAAGAGTTGTTGTCCTATTTCCAAGGTCCATTTCTCACATTTGCTTCGGGTGACAATAAAATGTATTTTGTGCGATCATAGATTGGAAGCTTCTTTTATTGATCTTAACATTATTAGGGACGATCCAAGGTTTCCAACTGTTCGTGGAGTGCTCAGGCGAGGAATGACTGTGGAAGGATTAAGAGAGTTTATCGTGTTACAGGTACATTTTAAGTACTGTTCTTGAACACTTAGGTAGGGAAGTACAGCGGTGTTCCAGAACGCTTGTCCAACAAAAGTGCAAAACCATACAAGTAATACTGAAAGGTATTATTCGTAGTTGCATTTACCCATTGCTTGGTCAAAGTTCACGGTGTTTAAACGCAGTTGAAGTTTATAAATAGAGGTATGTATATTCTTTTCTTTCTTCTGTCGGCGGTGAAACACGTACCACGACCTTCAGTCAGCAGCAATTTTATGGAAAAACAACTACCAATAACACTTCACGGCATTTTTCGCATACGGTTTTACTTTTTTGTAGGGCACCCTTTTTGGAAAAAGCTGTTAGTGTGTTGGTGTGGTGTAGGCGCTTTGTATCACAAACAACGGAAGTTACCAGCTCTCATACACCGCTGGGAGCCATGCCAAGCCGAACCACACAGCCTGACCTTTATTAACATAATATAATTGTCTTACAATGACACAAAAAGTGGCTAGAGAATACTTTTCCTCACTTAACACATTCTACAAGTACTTCAAGGGTGGGGGGGCGGGGCATGTCAGGCAATGGCGGATGGCAAAACAAAAACTGACACCTTACAAGCCATGTGACCTGAAATCCCCCGCGAACCTGTACCCAGACTCCCAGCCGTGTGTGAGAAAAACGTTTTCCGCTCCTTTCGTTACTCAGCCAGCGGCAAACCACACTTATGAGCTTTCTGGTAGCTCTAATCCCTGGGATTACAACAGACTTGAACTTTTTTTTACACGAATTTGCAATTTGCACTCTCTATAGTCAGCTGCTATCACGTGCATTTCGATGCATTAAAACTGATTTTGATTACTTGTCGTTATTTTAGGGTTCATCAAAAGCAAATGTTCACATGGAATGGGATAAAATCTGGGCTCTCAACAAAAAGGTTTGAGAAGTCTTAACTTTATAATATCACAGCAGTGTAAAAAAATATTGTTACGAACTGAAAGTATTTATAGGTTTTCAACACCCCCATCCAAGCTGTCGTGTTTCTGTTCCTATAGGTCATCGATCCCATTGCTCCAAGATACACAGCTCTTCTGAAGAGCGAGGCTGTGCCCGTCTTTATTCCTGAAGCAGAAGAAGAAATGAAAGAGTGTCCGCTGCATCCCAAGGTTTGTTCACACTTGTCTTTACCCTTCACATAAACGTCTAACGGTGCGTTTACACGAGGAATTTTTTGTCAATGTGTAGGATTTTGTCGCGCTCAATCGTGCGTCTGAAGTGAGCCTTTATTTCTGTGCGATTTCGATGCGATTTCATTGCGTTTTAGCTCGATTTCACTGCGATTTCAGCGCGAACGATCACACTGCGATTTTAATGCTATCTTACTGAGTGTGATTTGGATTTTTAGCGCGTTTTTAGTGCTTTCTCATTAAGATTTAAGTGCTATTTCAGTGTCTTAACGTTTTTTGCAGGACAGTATAATGGATTTCTATATAACTTACATATCAAGCGACATTTCTGAGTCCTCCTCTGTAAGACAACAACAATAATGACCAAATTCCGAGTTCTTTAGAGAACGCTAATCTCGACGGTGAATTATTTCAAGTTGCTTTTTGAGTTGACTTGAAAATTATTTTCTTTTAATGTTTCCAAGTGATTTCCAGTCCGTACTGCGCACTCTCGAGAGTTTGTTTACGTTTTTTGTTTTGTATCATGTAAGACATCACAAAATGTAAACGTTTCGCAACCACATACATGAAGTAAATTCAAAGTTTCATTTCATTATGGATGCGAAGCTTTATTCTTCGTTCTTTCTCATATCACTTGATGAAAAAACTCCGCAGCTGAAAAAAATCAATGAAGCTGTTGAAAAAAGAATTTGAAAGGCCTCAAAGATAAGGTATGTGTTTCGTAACGAATAACATTGATTCGCATTCCATCGAGTGAGACCTAATGTTTATAAACAGTAGGGTGCTGAGACTGCCCAATACGGACTGGAAATCCTCTTTAAGAGTAGTAAACAGTATTAGTTGTGGACCACGATTCCTCCCTCTCTTTGATTACAATCCACCTAAGCCGTGTCTCACAGTTATCTGTCCATTCAACAGAATCCCAGTGTGGGTAACAAGGAAGTATGGTATGGCCCTAAAGTGTTCATTGAGGGAGAGGATGCCGTCACGCTATCCGAGGGTGAGATGGTCACGCTGATGAACTGGGGTAACGTCAAGATCACAAAGATCAACAAGTAAGTCGCGTCACGGACCACGTATCTTGGATGAATCATAATGTAGCTTAAATTTTTCGTAATCTGCTTCAATCTTTGCGAATCTTAACCATGTTTGTTCCCGTTTGGTATATTTTGACCAACCTCGTTTCCAGGCTCTCTCTCCTCTGCCTCCCTTTGTCGTTGGGAGAAAGACCCTGGTTGCGGCTGGTCACGTGACCACCTGTGACACAAACTTTTTCACCAGGGTGGAGTCAACAAATAATTTTTGTCGATATCAACTGAAGCGAAAGAAAGGCGATCACTGGTCGCTATGTTAAACTACACACTGGCAAATACACCTTTGAAATTCTTCAGTCCTATTCTAAGCTTCATACAGGACAAACGAAATAAATTTGAATGTATCCAGCGTATTGAATTACCACTCTTTATTTCAATTCCAGCCGATCGAATTAAGCGTAAACCGCAAAAAAATAAATAAAATAAAAATTACCTCCGAACGCAAAGGTTCAAGAGACTGATCCACTGGTCTCACTTCGATTCGGTACGTGACATTTTACAAGTGATAACCGTCGGAAATTTTGAGCTCCATTCGGCTGCCGAATTTCTTTGTGAACGAAAGTCTTCTATATTTTGGAGACGGCAGAAATAATGTAGCCTTCTTCATCGGCAAAATCCGACTTCGAACCCGATAGAGCGGGTAGCTTTTTTAGCGACTGCTCGAGGTTTTGAAACCCACAAAGTTTGCCACAGCAACAATTAAAGTACTCTGCCACCCCTCCCACCCAACAGATTTTTTTACCACCCAGATTCTGGGTGGTCACGTGACCAGCCGCAACCAGGGTCCTTCTCCCAACGACAAAGGGAGGCAGAGGAGAGAGAGCCTGGGAACGAGGTTGTATTTTGACATGTTTGTTGTTTTTCTACCTACGTTAATTGCTATTTTTGAGTTTTCGCTTTGAGAGCAATTTTTTTAGAGCAAAAAGAAAGATAATATTGTCGTTTTGCTTCTTAAAGGAACTCTTCAGGAGGTATCTCATCAATGGAAGCTCAGCTACATCTCGACAACAAGGTAGAACATGAGTTAAGCAGTTTTACAATGTAATTTGGCCCTTAAATATGTTTTCTGTTGAATCGCTTGCTATTAAGTGCTATTAGGACTTCGGGAATACAGCCGCCTCTCATCGGCGACTACCGGCCAATCTGGCTGGTGAGACTCGATACGAACAAGCACTTCATTAAAGTAAAGGTAAAGTTTGCATACGAGCATCAGGCCGGCGCTTATCTCCGATTTCTGTAGCATGAAGCAACTAGAAGTATTTCTAGTCCCCCCTGTAGGGATGCTAGTCCATCGCAGGGTTACCCCCAGCATTGAATTCGCCGGTAACCATTTATACACCTGGGTGGAGAGAGGCACTGTGAGAGTTAAGTTTCATGCCAAGAACACAACACAATGTCCTAGGGCAGGACTCGAACCCGGACCGCTCGATCCGGAGTCGAGCGCACTAATCATGAGGCCACCTCCTTTTTTATTAAGAACACCGATTTATGACGTGTTATTACGTGTGATTTATTACTTATTATTACTTTACTTATGTAAGCCTCGCCTTACTTTTTGAAGATGCAAGTTTCAATCTTAATTTTTCCCTCGCAGGATTTCAAGAAGACCACCAAGTTAACGTGGATAGCCGAGTCCGCCAAAGCACCGCTGCTCCCTACAATTGCGGTCCAATTTGATGACGTCATTTCTAAGCCAGTGCTCACGAAGAACGATGACTTCAAAGACTACATCAACAAGGATTCCAAGGTGAGACCTGAAGCTGATGGTAAAATAAGTATTACGGTAGAATTTAACACTTTTGTGGTGATTCTTTTTTCTCCAAACTTCTCAGTCACTCGTCTGAAGCAATACTCCACGCGCAATGGAGTGGAATACTTTTCGGAAACTCAAAAGTTTCCGGATTTTCTGGAAACTTTTCTAGGAAATTTCCACACCATTTGTCCCCGTTTTTTAAATTTTCGCAGTTGTTTATTGAATGGAAATCGCCTAATCTATTTTGTTCCAATAAATTTGCATGGCTGCTGGCCACACTCAGCTTTCTTTTTGTCTTTCGTAGCATGAAACAGAAATGTTAGGAGATCCTGCCATGGCTTCAGTTAAGAAAGGAGACATCATTCAACTCCAGCGCCGAGGCTTCTTCATATGCGACCAACCCTACGAGCCACCAAGGTATGTGATCAAAATTCAATTATCAAAAGTTAATTTCTCCATGCAGGATCAATGTAAGGTCAAGCTGACAGGTCTTAAGAAGAGCCAAAATGATCAATGTTGACGCTTTTCTGTTCATTTTTAGTCGGTACACAGGCCGCGATAGCCCATGCATCCTTTTCTCTGTTCCTGATGGCCACATGAAACCTTCACCAACTGGAGGAGCCAAGACTAAGGTGAGCATGTCGCTATTAGAGTATTGCATTATTTCATTTTCATTTAGGTCCAGCTAGGTCCATTTGTCCATCGATGGAACATTATTCAGGAAGATTTTCGTGAAGTGTACGCAAGGGAATTTGGGCCGGGCGTAACCGACCTAGCATCTCGAATTTGACAAAGACGAAATGTACATTTGTCACGAGCGAAAAGAGAAAAAAGAAGAAGGAGTTGACAGGATTCGAGCTCATGGATCTCAAGAATTCAGGCGTATTTTGGCGAGCGAGCGCACGCATTTTGATAAGGCGAGCGCCATCTTGGAATTAAAACTCGTACACTTCCGCCCCCACCCTCTCGCCGCTCACTTTTTCTGAGACAAAATGATAGCAATTCTACTCGATCACGAACTAGTACCGATAACTCCTGAACACACGGAAAACGCCTGCACTGCAGGCTACAAGAATTGCAGTCGTTTCGCCCGATGCCAGTTCGCTCGGACTGTTAGCTCCCTGTTCAACGGATTAAAGAACGAGAAATAAACATGTTTTGTGCAATTTCGTTTCATAATACCACCAATGTTTTCTTTTCTTTTTCGCTCGTCTAGTTAAAAGAAACAATAAAACACATCCTTCTTTGAACTTTCAGTCCGGGCAAACAGACTTTTAGTCCGGGCGAACTCACATCTCACATCGGGTGAACGGCTAGCGGGCGAAACGACCGCTTACCGGATACCGAGCCCGTGACACCCGAGGGAAAAGGTTGGGCGCTGTAACCACTAAGCCACGGAGAGACTTTTGGCAAGCTAGGCTATGTAGTAGGTTCTTACGTGGTGAATACAGCTGGGACAAGCAATCTCAAAAGCGCCATGCGTGTGATAAATAATGTAAGATGGTTGTCAGCTCGGTGAATAAATGATGAAGATGAAATGTCCATTTGTCATGAACGTGGGACAAAGAAAAGATCTGAGTTCCCGACATGATTTGCACCCATGAGAAGATAATGCTCTTTCATTTAATGATACGTGATGGCTTCCAAGTTCAATACATGGGGCTTGGACCAACTCTTACCTTATGATGGACCACGATCGGCCTTCTCTTTCGCTTTGTCCGTGGAGAATGACCGTTTGTAAACCGCGAGGGAAAAACTGGCCGCGTAAAATCCTAGGGGAGCAGGGGTGGCGCAGTGGTGAGAGCGCTCGCCTCCCACCAATGTGTCCCAGGATCGATTCCCGGCGTCATATGTGGGTTGAGTTTGTTGCTGGTTCTCGCCCTTGCTCCGAGGGTTTTTCCTCGGGTTCTCCGGGTTTCCTCCCTCCTCAAAAACCAACATTTCTAAATTCCAATTCGATCAGGGATTCGAGGGCCACGGGTTTATTAGTTGAAGACTGTTGTGTGTCACCCTCGTTAAACAAAGTTGATTTTAGGGGCGAAAAGCACGCGTACGCGTGCAGCCAATTTTTATCTCGCGGTTTTCTTTCGCGTCACGCAAAACGGACTGAGCGAAAGACGGACCACTGGCAGTCTACCTCATGTTGTCCATTCTGCGCTTTCTTTGGTGTCTGTGATGCCCCGTTAAAATGTTGCAGAAATAATGCTGAGCCGCCCTTTAGGTTTCTATTGATCTTTCCTTTCTCGGGAATATAGCGGCTGTTGAGTTTTCTCTCCCTTATTCCCCATTGTTCTTCTTTCTGTTCGCTTCTTTTCGTAGAGCCTTCTTTTTAGGGCTCGTTTGGGGAGATGAAGTAATGTTGCTTCTCTTCTGAGTTATTCATCCAAACACCCACAACCAGCACGACATACTAGAAACAAAGTTGCTGAAAAGTATTGTATCGTTGAACGTTCCTTTACGGTCATTTCCGTAATACGGGTACCTCTGTGAATAAGCTAAGAGATTTCCGTATCATGAGCCGGAATTAACAGAATTAAGAGTGTTCGACGGTTCCTCTGAAACTTATTTTGACGGAAGGTAAAAACTCCGGCTTGTGGCTTCCGGTGGATTTTCAAACAGGCGCAAACACTTCCGGTCCCGTGGTCTGGCATAAAAGAGACTGGATTCTAATTTTGTTTCGTGCATCCACGTGGAGGTTTACCGACTCAAAAGGTATTTCCTGCGTTATTTAGTCAATTTTCTCGTGCTAAAGCAATATTTTGAACAGCATTGTACGTTAACTAAAGTTCGGGAAGGCTTAAAATCCCCGTGTGACGTTGAAATAATGGTCCTGTTGTGATACGGATTCGCTTCAAAGTTTTCGGCGCTGCAGGACGGGTGATCATTGATTTTTTCGCATTGTCCGATTCGGTGCTGCGTATCTAGAGAACGCGAATTTTTACAGACGTGTCGTTTTCTTCTCGTTACCATGTAAACTAACGAATGTTTGATGGACTTTTGTTAAATTTGATGTACAAATATTTTCGTGTTGAGTTTTGTTGTCGCCTATTGCAGCTGAAAAAAATATTCGTAATTGTAACCAAATTGTCCATTTCATCTCCATCAGTTGGACTTTGATTCTGTGGTTGGAATTTTGAAGAATAATTTGATTCCCTTCCTCGATTATATAATTAATTTGATGGCCCGACCAACAGTCGTTTGATGAGTTCCATGAGCGCGTTAAATTATTTTAAGGTCTTTTATTTTATTGTCGGATACTGATACAGCAGGATACAGTACGACAGTTTCCAATTACGCGGCTTTATACAAACATTTTCTGGCAGACTTTATTAGTGCAAGAGTGTAAGTGTGCAAGAGTGGCAGAAGACTCGAGTTTGAATAATAATAAGTAACTAGTATGTGTGCAAACAATAGAAACAAAAGCACGAGAAATTGTTGCAAAGATTACGGAGGGGTTTTCCCAGAGGATGTGCGAAGTGTTTATGTTGAGCTGGAAGCTCCGGCTTGATCGATTATATGGAAACTTTTGTTAGACGTGAGGAACGGCAATGCTATTCTGTTTGAAGATGTCAGGTCTCAAGGACACAATATGGCATTGTCACTTACAATTCATAAATTGTGCAAGCACTCCTTCCACCCCCAGACGTCTGACACTGGATAGCTACAATTGTAGACAACAATAAACTCTTCAAATTGATTTTATTATGCTTTAAATAGTTAAGCTAATATCATGCTGTCAGCTTCTCAATTGGGACATGCAATAAAATTTTAAAGCTTTGAACCCGACACTAACAACATTTTTGAATCGATTTTAATGCATTTTTTCTTTGTTTACTTCCTAGATGTAATCTCATTTTTTCATTCCTTTGCACAGTGTTATCAAATTTTCAAAACAGCTTGATCAATCTGGGGAAGTGTACTGCAAGGTACTCATCCCTAGTATCAAGGCATGCCAATCACCAGTTCTAAAATATATTTTATCTGGCTAATTTGATACAAATGTTCTAAGGTCAATGTGTGTTTAAGCCACTCATCCGTTATTTTTGTTTTGTTTTTGCTTGTATATTAGATATGGGCTTGAATTTTTTCGTTGTTTTTTCGTCAGTTGTTTGGAAATCAATGTTTTCTCGAATACTAGCTAGCAACCATTGCTGACCACAAAATCCATCTGCTGTGAAAATATCTGCCATATAGACAGCCTTTCTAAATGGTGTTCACAGACTGAACACATGCAAATTCAGCTCTAAGTATTTTGTAGCCTCCTTCGCAGCCGTCATTAGGGTTTTCATGCAATGCTTCTCCCCACTAGTGGGAGAAGCATTCTATGACGACCCTAATAAAAGCTACCAATGAGACTTTAAGCGTTCATGTCATGCCTGATCCACAGGAAGCAGGAGGCCACAAGAAAGGTGAAAAGAAAAGTGAGAATAAAAAGAAAGAGAAAGGATCAAAAACCAGTGCGCCAGTCATGAGTGGAACAGATGTTGCCAAACCTGCCGCATCCCCTGAACAAGTTGAGAAACTTAAAGGAGAAATGACCGTCCAAGGGGATAAAGTTCGTACCCTCAAAACAAGTGGGGCCGCAAAGGTATGAAGGTTTTATAAATATATGCATACATGTATGCGCTTGTCTTGCAGCCAATTACGTTATCTTCAGTTATTAGGAAAACACAAACAGCAATAAGCCAAATCTAGCAGGTTCTCTTGCTTCACTAAGTGTATAATATGGTCAATCCTCTCAGAAGTGGACACATTTTGGGATTTGAAACTTGTTGAATTAGGGAGAGGTTCTTGTTTATAGGAGGTTAAAAATGTATTTGGAGTTTGTGGATGGGTTTAAGACTAAACAACTTTCTACAAGAACTCAGTGGGTTTGCGAGAGGTGTCTATTAACAGAGATTTGACTATAGAACTGAATTCAAATCAATCAAATCAAATCAAAGTCAAAAACTAGTTTTAGTTGCTCAAGCCAGCAAGTTTTTAAGAACCCTTTAAGAATTTCTAACAGAATTTTGTAACTAAAAATATATTATTATAGCAATTTCCTAGGACTTGCCATTAAAAATTAAAAATTCCAGATAAAGAGTCAGTACATCTATATAATTATTGCTTGTTCAAAGGTAACAAGAACTGTTAATGATAAATATTTCTGAAATCATGGCTTAACTTTTTTCTTTAGGAGGAAGTTGACGCAGCAGTTGCAGAGCTTTTGAGGTTAAAAGCAGAATACAAGAACTTGACAGGAGAAGATCTTGCCGGGGGTGGGAAAGGAAAAAAAGACAAAAAGAAAGAAGGCGGAAAAGAAAATGACAAGAAAAATGTGAAACCTTCGAAGAAGGAAGAGAAAAAAGTAGAGGCGTCAAATGTAGAGAATGGTGATGTAGATAGTGGTGCTAAGAAAGTGTAAGTACATGTAACTGTATTAATTTTAGTAAGTTGCAACAAGTATTGGTGAAGAAGAGATTGCTAGTCCTTGATGGCAGTTGAACCTAGTTCAACGTTAAGAAATAAACATGTACTGTGTTTCTATCACGTTTTAGTATAAATCTACTACTAAGCGTTCGATCACGAAACCTTTTTGATTTGCTGCTTCACAGGACCTTGTTGGGTATGCAGGCTAGAAAAGAGGAAAATCTAAGTGACTGGTTTTCACAGGTAGGGTTATGTCTTTATTCGTGGTAGGCCTCAAATAATTGTCTTTTGCACCTAAGTATTGTTGTATCCTAATCAGTACTTTTCATGTGAATATATATGTTAAGCTGTAGAGTATTGTGGAATGTTTCTGAATCAGTCCAATCATTGTTTATTTTTTCAGTCCCAATGTCGAAAGATTTATTATCCTTACCCATCACCATATGTTTCTTTTAATATTCATTCTGAGAATTACATGTAAGTGTTTCATCAGGACAAAAGTCAGAGTCGATGATTTTCCTTATTCTCATCACCTGTGTATCACCTGTGTGACATTGCAATAAGGAATGAGATATCACTTGATTATTGTTAATTTGGTAGTGAGAAATAAAATTTAATTATTTAATACACAATGACTTATAATAACTGTAAGTCATGATGTATTAAATGGTTAAATAATTACTATTTCTAGGTCATTACAAAGTCAGAGATGATCGAATACTATGATGTTAGCGGATGTTATATTCTAAGGCCCTGGTCATATGCTATATGGGAGCGTATAACAGGTATGCAATTAAAAAGAATGAACGGTTATAATAAGTTTTAGTACTTTCAACAATGCTCACATGAAAAATCCTTTACATGTAGTTCTACAATGCATCTCTTACATGGACATTAAGTTAGAGCGATTGTATTTCCATGTGCCAAAGTTTTTATTAGTAAAGTTGTATATCATTTTGTGATAACACTTGTACCCAATTTAGACTTAGGATATATGGTATGCACAAATACTTCTCAACTGAATATGTGTAATATACATACACTGTACATGTAAATTCTAGTCATTTTTTTTTTCATACATGGAAGTGGTTGTCAGATTGTGCTAGAGGTTAAATCAAGAAACTGTGAGATGATGGCCACTCAGTAACTCTCACGGTCAATTTCAGGCCTGTCCTATTCAAACACTGTAAATAGAAGTGGAATGGTCTTAAAATGTGAAGTTTTGATTGTTATGGGTGCAGAATAATAATTATTATGATCAGAAGTAGGTAAAGGTTGAAGTAATATTATGGAAGTTTATAAGATGGTGAACAGTGATAGATTTGATAAATAAATGCTTTTATTACTGACAATGTTCCTTACAGGTTTCTTTGATGGGGAAATAAAAAAGCTTGGAGTAGAGAATGTCTATTTTCCAATGTTTGTGTCTCAGGCAGCTCTGGAGAAGGAAAAGACACATATAGCAGATTTTGCACCAGAGGTAACAAAGAAAAATTGCAACTTAAAGTAATATTCATTAGCTTACATTCTTGATAAAATAGTCATAGGCAATTGCAGAAACGTGAGTTTGAAAAACTAAGATATTCAAATGAAAGATGAACTAAATTTGAGAGTATTTACCAAGAATAGAAGTATTTAGAGAAGGAAAATTGCAAAATGGTAGCTCTTCAAATATCACCTAAAATAGAGAGTTTGTATGGATTGGGTAGACAAGCCACAAAATTGTAAGGATTTGTATGGAATTTTGCAACTTTTGAGATTCTCCCATTTAAACAATTTTCCACTGAAAACTCTCAAACTTGGTTGGGTAGCTTTTCATTCAGTAACATTTCAGTTGAAATGTTTAGATTTCAATCTAATCAATATAAGAAACTCGTCCTAGTCCTCTCACGTTTCTGCAATGGGCTACTACCCTTCCCATTACTTGCGGAAGCGTGGTGGCCTCATGGTTTCTGTGCTTGCCTCCAGATCGAGCGGGCCGGGCTTGAGCCCTTGCCGGGGACATTGCATGGTGTTGCATCGTGTTCTCTCACGAGACACTTTTCACAGTGCCTTTCTCAATCCAGGCGTATAAATGGGTACTGGCGAACTTAATGCTGGGGAATAATCCTGTGATGTATAATAGTGTATGTAATAGCATCCCATCCAGGGGGGAGTAGAAATACTCCTAGTAGCTTCATGATGGGATTAGCACCAGCCTGACGGGCCACTTGGCTGTTATACATGTATGTATACAGACTTTACCTTACCTTCCCATTTCTTGTGACTTGGACTGTTGTCTTGTCCTCTCGTAACATCCCTGAAAATATTACAACATGGAATGCTTTAGGAATAATATATTGCAATGATGATTGCTTTAAAAAAGGACCTTTTCCTCAGATCGAGTTGTCAGAATGTAATTTGTTGATTGTTGTTGTTCAGGTTGCCTGGGTAACAAAATCAGGCCAGTCTGAGTTAGCAGAACCAATAGCGATCAGGCCGACAAGCGAGACGGGTAAGCTGTACCTACAATGTACATGTACAAGTATTGTATAGAACATTTCCTAGATTTTTACTTAACAGTAAATTACCAGTCAGCTGGACACCTTTTGTCTTGCACTCTTGTTATGGCGATCACATTGTGTTGATTGCCAGCTTAAGCTAGGGTAGTGTATTGGGTAGCTACATGTAGCAAGCCAAAATTTCTGGGTCCACCTCTGAGGGGTGAAATTATTGTGTATCGCTAATCTGATTGCAAATGGACAACCTGACAACTGTCATGATGGGGGGAGGGAGGGGGAAGTGGGTTTGTTGTGAGCACCAGCATTATCCATATGACTGTAGTCTCTGGGATTTTAATCAGACTTAGAGCCGTGTCTTTTTTCTCACTTTATGTTTGTTTTCATCACGCACAGTTATGTATCCTTCATATGCAAAATGGATCAAGTCACACAGAGATCTTCCCTTAAAACTCAATCAGTGGAATAATGTTGTGGTTTGTAGAAGAACTTGCTTATAACTTTTTGAACTTGTGTTTTTTTTTCCAGATGTGTTGTTTGTTTTATGAAGGCTGGAACTTTCACTTTATGGTAATTTTTGTTGATTGTTGCTTTTAGAGATGGGAGTTTAAACATCCCCAGCCTTTCCTTAGGACACGTGAATTTCTCTGGCAAGAAGGTCATTCAGCTTTTGCTACTTATGATGAAGCAGTTGAAGAAGTAAGTCAAAAGCACTTATTTAAGGATCAACACCAAATCTTATAGTCTCCTATGCAGTCATTGTATGTTGAAATGCAATGCTCCCCCCCCCCCCCAGACTTTGGCACGATGGCCCACATACACTGTAATGGCTGCATAGAATTAATTAATCTTGAGGCGGGGGTACACGCGAAGGCTGTTTTGAAGTCGCTTAACACGGCCTTTCTGCCAACATCTCGGTCACATTTCAAGCAACACTAAATCTCTCTGCTTATTTCATTAACCACTGTTTGGCGGTTTTGTGTAAATGTTTGGGTGATTGTAAAGCGACTGTAAAGCGGTGCCAAAGAATGATGGTCATTTGGGGTACACTCGTCTGATACCTTAAGTGTTTTGTGTTTTGTTTACTTTGGGCAGGGGTACACGTAAAGGCTGTTTTGAGGTCGCTTAACACGACCTTTCTAGGAATATCTCGGTCACGTTTCAAGCGACACTAAATCTCTCTGCTTATCTCATTAACCACTGTTTGGCGGTTTTGTGTAAATGTTTGGGCATTTTGGGAAAGAGATATTTTTCTCAACGGATAGGTTAAATTGAGGACAATGTTAAATGTTGAAGGTTTGATAGATTTGGAAAATTGAAATTTGAAGTGAAGAATTAGTAGACGGATACCAAACAGTCCCCTTCCAACCTGGGGCTCTCTGTTGCGGGGGTCAACTGTCTGGTAGTGTTTCCAACCCATCTTAATCCTAACAATTTCCTTTTTAACATTACTTCAAATTTCACTCCTATCCATGTTTACCCCCGCCTTAAGGTTGCATTTATACAAGCGTGGAGTACACTTAGAAACCTCATTATACATGTAACGCTAGAATAATTTGTGTTTGCATCATCTTACAGTTAAGAAGGTATCACTTGAAATTCATTGCACACTACTTTATAGGAGTAACATTGAGTGAGAGAATTTCCTTGATACATTGTACAATAAATTTGCTAACCCAAAAACATGCAAAAGAAAATAAAAAAAGAGAGAGAGAAGACTTTGATGGGTCATTATAACCACTCTATATCGCTTAATGCCAAAATCATGATATCAAAAAAATGCCCAATCATTGGTGAACATGTTGCTGTTAATTTTGTGGCACAATCGGTTACCATAGCAACAATATGACCTGCTTAACACACCCATAATGTTAGCTTTAATTGCTTATAACTCAAAAATGAGCTCGGTGACCCCCATTTTTTATTATCGGATTGTGATAAGCATGATAAGATGAAAATTTTTGTAAAGTTTAAAAAACTTCTGTAGAGTGGGTTCAGAGCCTCCTTAAATTTTCGAAAATTTAAGGTGGCTCTGAACCCACTCCAGAGAATTCTTTTAACTTAGCCTGCGTAGTGAGCGAGCGAGCGATATTTTGCGGCGGAGCCGACATTTGTTTTCCTCGCGACCCGCGAGGAAATACACGAGCGGCGAAGCCGCGAGTGAAATTCCCGCCTGCCACATTTCTTATGGTTTTTGCTTGCCGCCCACTTTTATCACCGTTGATTACGTCAATCAAATAAACCAATCAAAGAATGAACTGTAATACGAAACTTGAAAAGTTTATTAACTTGCGGTTTGCCACGCATCGGCCTTCAAAGTTTAACAAGCTAGTCTTTAAACGATTTACCTCTCTTGTGTGATATAATAGGAGACATTTTGCTAATTGTTTTAGCAGTGGCTGAGTTTGGATGAGATTCTTTACAACCGACTTTGCAAAACAAAACACCCGCAGAAAGGTTTCTAACATTTCCGTCAGTATTGCGTGTTATCGACAGATCGGATCAAAATCCACCAATCACAGCCCGCTAGCATGAAGTAAAGAAGGTCAGAAGGTCACACTAGTGGCTGTGATTGGTGGATTTCGATCCGATCTGCACAACTTTCTGGTGTTCTTGATGGCAATAGCGTTTTGTTGTCTGACATTGTTTTCCGTTAATTTTAACTTAAATATATGGCCTAGCCAGACCTGTGGACTCGATTTTGTCGCTTTCCCCTTCCACAAACGTACAGTTTAGTGATGTGATTTCTGCAATTGGGTCTTCAATATACCGCCGGGTTCGAAGAGAGATAAACCGGACGCAAGTCTTGGCTGATCGTATGTTTTGGCTCACCAAAGCAAATATATCGAGTAAATCATGCTTTTTCCAACACCTGTGGGCAGCAGCGCTAAGACTTTCCTACAGTGCAAAAATTATCCTCAGATATTTAGTAAATCCAAAGTTTTCTTTATGCTTCACTCCGCATTCTCCATTTGGCAAATCTGTACATAAACACAGATGTTTATCCCTTGGGAAAGATGAGGGGTATCGATAAACATTTGATTGACGTTTCACTACTCTCAGCCAATCCGAAATTCGCATGCACTGGTGAACGCATAATTCAAAAAACCCTATGAATTTGGGCAGACGGAAATTCAACTCGACTCTTCACCAATCCCCTCACGGCTTCGCCACTTGCGTTCACGGCTTCGCAACCAAAACAAGAGCACTCGCGCACGAGATCCCGTCAGCTACGCAGGCTATTTTAAACTTTGCAAAAAGTTTTTTTTGTATGTTAATGTTTTGTTATTTTTTGACATCCTTTTGAACAGGTATACACCATTTTAGATCTTTATCGTCGAGTTTACACAGATCTCCTGGCCATTCCAGTGATCAAAGGAAAGAAAACCGAGAAGGAAAAATTTGCTGGTGGTGATTTCACCACCACAGTTGAAATATACATTTCAGGCAGTGGGCGAGGCATCCAGGTGTGTTTGGTTATTACTAGCTATGAGGGGTCTTTTTAACTTAGGGAGTAGAGGGCTAGTATTGTGAAGAAGACGGCTGAAACTGATCAGGGTGCAAAATGGACAAGCCTCTAGGGAGGTCTGGGGGAATATTACAGGGCTGTCAATAAGTTTTGAAGTAGACTGCTGATAAACAAAAGTAGGAGGCTGAGACGCACAGACATATGTCCGTTAAAAGTGAGAAATTGGCCTGACATAGTACCAATGTCCGATGACCGACTGTTTTTTGAGCACTGCATGTTAAGAATTCATTCAAGGTTTGTGGTCCACTGAAACAGTGTGATTGAATTTGATCGAATCTGTAGAATAAAGTATAAAAGTGAGAGATTTTTATTTACTAATAGTTCTCTGACATTCAACTTTTGTGTCATTTTGTTGGTGTAGTAGCAGGTGATTATATTCATCAGAGTAGCCGGTGATAATCGCCGGCTGCCGGCTATTAATGACAGCCCTGATATTACCCAATTTTGAAATTGAGAGGCATCTGAAAATCTATTCTACTCATTCTCTTGGAGGATTTATTTCCTAAAAAAAAACAATTTTGGAAAAGGTCAAAATGGCAAGACTTTTTTTCAATTTTTATCCTACAGTGTAATTGAAAACATAAAAAAACACATAATTGTACACCACATCTTCACCCCATGTCCCCTCTCTAGCTACAGCCCTGACTTTCCTGAGACAAGGACAGTCAAGGTTCAGTCGCATTCCAAAATACCGGTGTTTTCCCTAAAATTACTCTTTACAACTGACACATGTGTTATATCAAAAAAAAGTAGGTGGCTCAGAAATCAAAGTAGCTGTTTTTTTCAACCAGCAGCCGGCAATTGATGAGAACCCTGTAATTAATAATTGGATGTCAATCATTTTGTGTTTATGATGAAGCTGATGGGGTTTGTGAGAATTTTTGATTTGACTGTATCCTTGGATTTCACCTGTGTGTATTTCTGAGTCAATGTTATTGTGAAAGTAGATGAGATGTGACATAGATGTGACCCGTGTGTGTGTGTGTCAGTAATTTCTTTAAAAAATGTGCAGAAAAAAATGTAAACCTCTTAAAGTGAACAGAATTCACTAAAACATTATGTTCTCTTCAATTTGTCCTTAAAAATCAGAGAACTTGTTACAACTCTAACAGAGTAACATTACCTATTCTTTTCTCGAATGAAATGAAGTGTTTTAGGTCATACATTGTACATGTATCTGGTAAAGTGGTTCAGTTTTGAGATTTTTACAAGGTTAGCTCAAAGATGTGTACAAAGCATGAAGAATCTCTGTGTACATGTATGTCATTGCGAGAGATAATTATGATAAAAACCTACAGGCTAGCCTGTTCTAGGTTCTCAGTAGTTGTGGTCGAGCGAGAAAAAGGGAGAGCGAGACAAACAATGAGGGAGGACTAAGGCGACTAAGTTTCTCGCCCTAGTCCTCCTCGCCGTTTTTTTCTTCGCTCGTCTCCAACTACCGAGAGCCTGGAACCTACCTACAGGCAGGTTCATAAGTAGTTTGATTTGCTAATGTGGTTTTTCATTTTAGGGTGCTACATCTCACCATCTAGGACAGAATTTCTCCAAGATGTTTGAAATTGTGTTTGAGGATCCCGACCCAACGATACAGGTTAGCTCCACCGTAGTTTTACCAGGAGTGCAATAATGTGCAGTGGAACCTCGATTTAACGAACCTCTATGTGACGAAGACCTCGACGAACGATAATTTTCTTCACCACAGTGAAAATAAAACATATGACAAAGAACTCCAGTACAACGAAGCTTAGTTAGAGCGAATATATTTTGCCAGTCCCCTGGTTCTTCGTTTTACTGACGTTACACTGTACAGTACCGCTCTGTTTTCATTTGAATTCCGCTTAGTGTGGCGTTAGTAATCCCTCAGTTGTTTGAGCTGGACTCGTGTTTTGTTTGCCATGACAATGCATCACGAAAGTAATCTTGGCGTTGAACAACAAAGGCTGACGCGTTGAAGGAAACGCGTGTATGTAACGCGTTGAAGAAAGCACGCAGGCCTTTTCCTTCGCGTTAGGGATGCGTTAAAAACGCGCGTGCGATGTTCGCTTATCTCTCAGCGATATTGTACCTCGATTTATTCTTTGGAATTCCATTCGCAGGAGAAAAGATTTGTGTATCAGAATTCCTGGGGTCTTACCACACGAACAGTGGGCGTGATGGTGATGGTTCACGGCGATAACCGCGGGCTTGTTTTGCCTCCGCGTGTGGCTTCCATTCAGGTAACTGCAACCCTGATCAAATCCTATGATGTACATCACACATAAAGCTCCTGCAAAATAGTGACAGTTGTGGATTAAAGAAAGTGAAGAATGATCATCGCAGTATATTTTCCATTTTAAGCAATTGGAAAGAAGAAGCCTGAAGAAAGTCAGGGCTTCAACGGGATTCGAACCCGTGACCTCTGCGATACCGGTTCGATGCTCTACCAACTGAGCTATGAAGACACACATTGGGAGCGAGGTCAATTTATTGAGTTCATATCTTCCCGTGAGGAATGAAATGATGTGAGGTATATACGAATAAGCAATTGGAAAGAAGAAGCCTGAAAAAAATCAGGGCTTTCCATCCTTGGAAGATATACTGCGATGATCATCCTTCACTTTCATCTACAACCGTAGTTCATATATGAATTATTTCGTATATACATCACATCAGTTTACAAAGTATTGGAAATTCTGAGTATAGCATCAGTAAGGAAGGTGTAAAACAGGACTTCCATGTACACTAGTTGAATAGAATATGCTCTACAGTGTAGTTGTTTGGTCAAGCATAGTGCTGTTAGCAGAACGGGGCTTGGGCTTCAATTGTTGTCCTTTCGCCACAGTCAGCTTCAGGTTAACCTCTAAAGGAAGTTTCATTCTGCCCTTGAAGAAATTTCTCTTGTTCTTTCTGCAGGCTGTGATCGTTCCGTGTGGTTTGACAGCAACCCTGCCAGAGACCGACAAGATCAAGCTGTTAAACAAATGTAAAGAGTTGGAGGACACACTCAAAGCTGCTGGAGTACGAGCCAAAGGAGACTACAGGGATAATTATTCGCCCGGCTGGAAATTCAACCACTGGGAATTGAAGGTATTCTGTTAACCTTTTCTAGAAGGGTTCGAGCCCTGGCCGGGGACATTGTGTTGTGTTCTAGGGCAGGACACTTTACTCTCACAAGTGTGTCTCTCCACCCAGGTGTATAAATGGTTACCGGTGAATTTAATGCCGTGGGTAACCCTGTGATGGACTAGCATCCCATCCAGGGGGAGTAGAAATACTCCTGGTCGCTTCGTGCTACAGAAACCGGAGATAAGCGCCGGCCTGATGTGCCCCTTGGCTCGTAAGCTGAGTTAGTCTACCTGCCTTTGTACTAGAGAAGAAGAATGTCTTTAGTTCCTGGCGTTGACTGTATTTATTTCCATGTCTGTTCAGGGCGTGCCTCTTCGTATTGAAATCGGACCTCGTGACTTAAAGGCAAAACAGGTGGTGGTTGTGCGAAGAGATAATGGAGACAAGGTAAGTATAAGATGAATTTACGAAAATCCTGGTTTGGACAACTTACACGAGTTTCATCCCGAGAACTTTTCTGATTTAGACGAGAAAGTTTCGTGTTTTTGATCCCCACAAGGTAAATTATAGTGTAATCCCGATTTCTCGATCCTCCCTATGACTTGAACCGTAAGTCGTTTCTGGGAATATATCGGGAATCCATTGACGTCCGTAAAGCATAAAGCATGAGCCAAACTCGGATAACAGTTGCCGAAAGCTGAAGTCTCGTCAACTTCTCTATCATTCCAGCGAGTTCAAATTTGATTCCATGGTTTGATCGCTCCAAGTCGTTTCGCTTCAACGCGCAGATACATTTTTCCTCGTTCTTTCGTCCACTGCTAAGCAAAACTCGATTAGTTGAGGTAGTGAACTCGCCCTTTGTAGAGCGATCGTTTGGTTGGAGCGAACTGACTTGGAGCGATCTAACCATGGGGCGAAATGACTGTAATTCCCAGGATTAACTCCATGTAGGTACGAGGTTTCGTCTTGTCGCCTTACAACTTCTTTGATTACTTTACACTAACTTGCTGGGAAGTAAATTCAATTGCGTTTCTTTTGGAGGTGGATTTTTGACTGATTTTGATACTTTAAGACGTGAAACTCAAGTTTGATTCCATGTGCCTCCTTTCACCGACAGGAAACCATCGTGCAAGCGGACATAGAGAAGTACATACCGAAAACGTTAGAGAATGTTCAGGCTGATATGTATGACAGGTACATAATATTTATAACGACAGGTCGTAATGTCAACAATCAATGTTCTCTGCTGTGTCACTGCGTCTCGCCGCAAAGAAAACGTTTGAGTTCTAATAGCAGAAAAACAGCAGACAAAATGATTTAGGAAGGACACGACCAGTTGTGTTTACTGGAAACGAGAAAAGAAAAAGGCTAATATACAAGAAATAACATAGTGGTGAAGAAAAACGAATGAAACAGAAAAATTACATGGATACTGAAAGCTACGAAACTAAATGTAAACAAAATACTAAAAAAATTAAGCTCGGCCAGGTGCGAGCGGGAAACTGGCTGTGTCGAGTGACTAATGCGAGAGGCGGCGAGATGTGACGTAAAATCCCTAGCGAAAAACACTGCGGCGATAAATGCAAATTCCGAACATAAACTCATATATAATTGCAGGCAATCTCGTTTCCTGAGCCCGCGACCCTTTTGGTGGGTACTAAGTTCATCACGCGTGCGGTTGCTCCTGACCCAAAACGCGTGGGGTCTGGAGACAAGATTGCTTCGCAGTAGGTGATCATTTTGATCAATTAGCCACGTTCTAAACGACCAAGTGACTGGGCGTAATACTCGGCTCAAGTATGTGAATTCCATGGTAATAGATGTCCAACAGTAGCAGTTAAATGTCAGGTCATGTTTCCAGCAGTGTTATGACTGCATTCGCATCTATCATCATGTCTACATTTAACTGATAGTGTTGGAGACATCTATCACCAAATGTCAGTGTTTTGGGTTCAAACACAAAGAAAGACAACACTTTTGAAAAGCTGCCGATAGCTTTGTATGGTTTGGAGGGACGTGTTACTAACTTTTAGTACCAGGCTCAGTTGATCCCTCCTATGTTCTTCGTGTTTGTTTTATATTTTCATTTGGTGCCTCTCCGTGCGCAGAGCCAAGAAAGATCTTGACGCAAATCTTGCTGTAGCTCACACATGGTCAGAGTTCAACTCCATGCTGGACAAACAAAAGGTTTGTTCTCGATAACACGATGTGATCTTATACTCCTCGTTACGATATTAACACATTACCAAGCGGACAGGTGATGAGAATAAGGAATCTAATCAACTAGAGGACATTGCCTTGATGTACTACGAAATTCTCATAACTGCTATTACAAGATATGATGGCTGCTTGTAACAAGAGTTGATATTTCAAGCTTAAAGGTTGTAAGCCTTTGTGTCCGTACATTTTCCCTTATATTCTACAATTTAGTTAGTTCTCTCCTCGCCAAGGGACGGATAAGGCTGTAACTCTCGCCCTTCATCCAGCCCTGTCTTGTGCCGCGCCCCTGGCTTTCAAGCTGGCCCACCCCTCCTGTCTGCGCTCCTTTTCCACTGTCCTTAAATCTCAGCATTGTCCATGAGAAATGTTGCTTTTCGAATGTTACTATTTTTAATACGTTTTCTGTTTTTTTTTTCAGATAATCCAAGCACCGTTTTGTGGCGATGGTGATTGTGAGGGAAAGATCAAGAAGGACAGTGCGAGGTATTACACTGAGGTTTATGTAAAATATCAAACACTAAATATCGCGTTTGATCACATTTCCAAACACCAAGCAGGGCAGGGAAAAACCCAGGTCCGATTGCCCGGGGCAGGTAAATTTTGCTCTTGGGCAAGTGAAAATAGAAGTTCAGTGGCCTGGTGGGCAAGTGAAATAAGCCTAAGTAGACTTGTCTTTTGAGTCTGAATAAAAATGATAGCTTGATAAATGAATGATAATTTCCAGTCAGAAGCTATTTCAAAACTTAAGACTGCAGGATTAGTCAACCATTAGGTTGAAAGCATAGATTAGTTGGGAATCCAAGCATACTTAGTTCGCTTTTGTCCTCTGGTTTCCATATTGGCTGCCTAGTTGACAAGTAGTATTAAAGTGGGGGCAAGTAAAAACTGAAATTTACTGGCCCACTTGGCAAGTGGATTTAATTTTTCTCCCTGCCCCACCAAAAAGAAAGTTGAAATTACGACACGGGTGTTTGATGTATCTTCACAATCTAAACTAAACGTAAAGAAATCGGAAAAAAAATACAGAAATCTGTCACGGTCATTGATTTCGTCCTCTGGCAATGCCGTCTCTATAGACAACGGCCAGCATTTGTCACTCCGACCGTACCTTATCTACACATTTCACTGTCGCGGCCCAGTCTGGCCCTTGTAGACAAGGTTAACGGCATTTTTTCGTGAGAATTTTCGATTTTTTTTCAGGGACCAAGATTTGGAACCTGGAGCGCCATCAATGGGCGCAAAGAGTTTGTGCATTCCGTTTGACCAGCCCATGGAGATCACCGCTGACACGAAGTGCGTGTATCCGGAATGTGGCCAGGCAGCCAAGTTTTACACGTTGTTTGGCAGAAGTTATTGAGTCTATTCCAATTGGACCAGAATGAGTTTCCTCAGGAATCTCGTGAAATTAAATTCAATCGTCAGCTCGATGTCTGTCTCTCTTTCGACGTGAGAGAAAATAAATAATAGAACTGTGGAAACTGCCAGCTATGCTTGTGGTTTCTGCTTTCCTCGAAGATACTACCAAACTCAAAATTGTCTCTAAGGGTTTCAAATAATGCAACAAACCACACAGATGTGGAGGCCAAAACAAGCGCGGAAAACCGTTGACGTGTGCGGGAAGACGTGGCTGTTGCCAAACGCGGGGAAACATGTAACGGGTGTCAAAGAGGGGAAAATATGTAACCGCTCCCAAGCGCGGGGAAATATGTAACCGCTCCCAAGCGTGGGAAAATTGGGAAAAACACGTGACCAATGACTTCCGCGTTAAAACGCGATCGATGGTAGGCGATTGTTTTTGATGTCGCATCGTGGCTCACGCGAGTTAGTTGCACTCCGAGTTGTTGAACTGCATTACTTGAAGCTCATAGTTAACTGAAAACTTAACCCGTATTTCCGTAGAACTGTATGTAGATATTTCCTTTACTTCCTAAACACTTTCAGACAACAGAACTGCACAAGAATTTACTACTGAAATATTTACTTGTAAGAGTGCACTGAAGCCAAAGCCTTTTAATAAATATTTGACAGCACAGCTGTTTATTCGTCAGACTTTCTAAAAGTCCTTTCGATCATTTCGTCCCTGGACTGTTGGCTCCTCCCTTCGAAAAACATAGGCACGCAAGGCGTGCAAGAGTTATTTTTTTAATTAAAAGGTTATGAAGATAGGAGCATTTAAGGGAGTGTTTACAGTGACAATTTAGTTAACCCTTTTTACACAACAACACTAGTTTACCGAAAAAAGAAAGAGAAAAAAACACCTCTGACACGTTGACAGTCTAATTTAATTCATTCCCATATGAAAAACAAAAGTGTCAAATTACCATTTGTAACTAAAAATAGCAAGCATCTCGTGGGAACAAGTGGTGATGATTTGCCAGCTCTAATTGAATTTACTCCCTTGTGGAAAACAAGTGTCAAATTACCCTTTGTAACGAAAAAATAAAAATATCTCGTTATATTTGCACGCAACAAGAACACAGCAACCGTTACCTGTACCTATTGTAAACGTTCAAACTCTTTTAAATCAAAATAGTCTCGTCTCCTCTAAAACATTTCGTAAGAACTAGAAGCAACGATGCGTGACGTCTAATTGAATTTACTCCTAGACCTTGTGAAAAACAAAAATATCAAGTTACCATTTGTAACTAAAAATAGCAAGCATCTCGTGGGAACAAGTGGTGATGATTTGCCAGCTCTAATTGAATTTACTTCCTTGTGAAAAACAAAAGTGTCAAATTACCCTTTGTAACGAAAAAATAAAAATATCTCGTTATATTTGCACGCAACAAGAACACAGCAACCGTTACCTGTACCTATTGTAAACGTTCAAACTCTTTCAAATCAAAATAGTCTCGTCTCCTCTAAAACATTTCGTAAGAACTAGAAGCAACGATGCGTGACGTCTAATTGAATTTACTCCTTGTGAAAAACAAAAATATCAAGTTACCTTTGTAATTAAAAATAAAAAAAATCTCGCCATTTGCATACAACTACCTCACGCACTGTTTCATACCTCAAGGCTCATCTCGTCCATAACTAAAATCCTAAGCCTAACTCACAGAAAATGCCGAAGTAAACCCAATATATGAATACTTCCTCCTCTTTTATAGAAGAACTAGACGCATATTTGCGTTCACTCGGGCTTTATGTTTGGGAGAAACTCTGTTTTTTTTGGACGTAGTTTCGCAAGGATTTATCTTGTAATTGTTTCTGTATCGGTATGTTGAAAATGCAGGGTTATTACTTATGTATACAAGCAGAAGTTTGAAAACATAGTTGTTATGTAGGCTGAAGACATGTTCCTGAGCTTGGTCAAAATGTTAGGAGTTATCTCTTTTTTCATTATGCGAAAGTTCAGCGTAGCGTGACATATTGCATATATTGTTACATATACGCGAAAACGTGACTCTTGCTTGCAGCATATGGAGGTGTTGCATTCGGCCGCCTGTGATTAATATAGAATTAATCTAACATACAACTTAAAGGTAACCGGAAGGTAAAGTAAGTGAAGTCAACTTAAAGCAAAGTGGAGTGTTTATCAGAAGCAAACCTAAGCGCGGAGTTACTGCTTACACTAGGTATACCTATCGATAGAGTGCCAACGAGCGAATAATTTGTGCTATAATAAGGGGTTTATTAATACAGCATAACGGATTTTTGGTTCTCTTCTGTTGCAAACATTACCGAGAGAAAATTATAACGCGTTTACCGGCCGGTAACGTTCGTCACGCAATCCCTCAAGAGTATTGGAATGTATCGCTGCTCGGTCGAACTTTCAGTTCAATATGATGGGCAAAGTTAAAGTGAAAGTGAACACGCTAGTTTGATTGATGAACACGACTCGTTTAATTCTGTGGCAAAACAGATCCGATTTGTGTTTTGAACACTGGATTCGACTGTATGATAAACACGCTCGTTCAGTTCTGTTCGGAAACACTGCCGACTCAACCTTCAGTTCGATATGCTAGATTTCAACACTGGATTTGCTCTAGTGGTTCGACTGGTGAACACAATCTTTCCAAAAAAGCTGCCCGATGGAACTTTCAGTTCGATATAGGTAAACAGAGAAGGAATACACTGTTTCGATTCATGAACACGCTCGTTCAATTCTGTGGTAAACACGCTGGTTCGTTTTCGTGTCGATTTTGTGTCTTGGATTTGCTCTTGTCTGACAGTTTTCCTGAATATTCGAATTAGAAGAAGAGTTTTGTAAAGGGTACGCTCCCCAATTGAACTTTCATTTCGATAAAGTGAGAGAGGAAACACACTGGTTCGATATGTTCTGAGACTATGAAATTGTTCACAGTTGGATAAACACAACAGCAAAGAAAACAATGATATTCCACGAGACAAGTCTAGATGTAACGCGCCTCCTGATTGGCTAAAAACTACAATAGCTCGAATAGTTCCGTCCTTGCAATTGGCTCAAACTGAGCCATTGTTACATCTTACACCTTACAGTTACACTTTTCAGAGCTCGATCGAGAATTTTTTCGCATACGCCATTCTTCGCGCGGCACTATTCTCTGCCGCCTCGCCAGCCGAGCGTCTTCGCTCGGCTGGCTCGTTGGCAATAATCATTCGTCTACGTGGGAGGCATTTTTCGGAGTTTCAAGTTTCACTCCTGTGATTAAATATTCATTTCGGAACAAACATCGACAAAACGAATGAGTTCTACCTTTTCAAAGAGAATTTATACGAACAATTTTTGATAAAGTCTGCAAGATTTTATACATCAATCCTTTCGATTACCAAATTTTGAGGGAATCGGAGGTATATTTATGTATCGTTAAGTTTTTCTATTTTCTTTCGTTAACATTACGTAACTCAGTTGATATAGCATGTTTCTCGATGAAAGGTTCACTCATAAATGTTCGCTCATAAAGAGAACTCTCGTAAGGTTTGCGGACCAACCCGTTCCGAAAGCGCTCCTCATCTTTTAGTGTGGGTCTACCGCGAACGCTGTGTGCACATTTTGTATCCATTTTGTATCCGTACACAGTATTTGTGCTGATCTTCCTCCGCATAAACTCTTCTCCGTCCGCCATTACACCATGCCATGTGCTCATCAATGAAATCTTCGCGCATGCGTATTAATTACAGAATTGCAAACTGTGGCTGAACGAAAAAAAAAAAAAAAAACGAAGCCGAAATTTCAACTCGGGCGTTTCCTTTGGAAAGCCCGAGTAATAAATATGGCAGTTCTGAACTGTATCGGGATCAAATCTTCTCATATACCATTTACTTTTAAAACAAGAAATTTGATTGGCTGTTTATAGTAGATCCGATCTGATTGGTGTGACATACATACATCTCTCACTGACTCACTGACTCACTGATCCATTGACCCGTCCACAACATACTCGTCGCGCCGACTAAGAGATATTTTTTTTACAAAAAAATAACTCAAAAACGACTTTTCGGACTTTTTCCGACTTAACGTCGCTCGAAGATAGATAGATAGATAGATAGATAGATAGATAGATAGATAGATAGATAGATAGATAGATAGATAGTTTAATTAGTTAGTTAGGGTTTTACACATAAGCTCAAATTTTTCACTATTATCCCAATGTTCAATGCTCAAAGAGTCTCACTGATTTGCACAAAAGGGGTCATTATTATGCTCCAATATGCTTACAAGATATTTTTCCTTAATTCGCTACTTGCACATACCCATAATCCCTTGCGTTTTTGGGGGTAACCAGTAGAAGAAATGTATGGTATCATGACAAAAATTAGTTCGGTGAGCTCGCAAAACCAGCTACTAATGCTTACAAATGCACCAGAATTTACCAAAATCATGATAGGAGAAATTTGTACTAGTTTATAACTAAATGTAGGGAAATTTTTTTTTGTCCATACATCGTCTGTAAAATTACAAGACGATGTATGGACAAAAAAAAAATTCTCTACATTTAGTTATTAACTAGTACAAATTTCTCCTATCATGATTTTGGTAAATTCTGGTGCATTTGTAAGCATTAGTAGCTGGTTTTGCGAGCTCACCGAACTAATTTTTGTCATGATACCATACATTTCTTCTACTGGTTACTCCCCCAAAACGCAAAGGATTATGGGTATGTGCAAGTAGCGAATGTTTGTTTATTTTATTAAAGCGTGAACGACGCCTGTAATAGGCATGACCTTATCACGTGACCCTGTCAATCATGAAAAGTAATTGTGGTACATGCACAAAATAGATGCCAGAAATGGAAAGGGCACAGTGAAATTAGGAAGGCTGCCTAATTTGAAGCCACTGACGTTTAAATGAGAGATTTAACATTTAAGGCGGGGGTCCACCTGAAAGCCGTATTTTGGCTTGGTATTATGTTCTTAATGCAAATATCTCGTTTACGTTTCAAGCAATCAAGAATCTGTTCACTCATTACACACATCTATGTTTTGCGCCGTTTTGTAAATTTTTTGGTGATTTTTAGGTTTATTTGGAGACAGATAGTTTTTCTCAAAGGATTAGTAAAATTTATGGAAATAGGAAATTTTGAAGATTTGGTGTTGTTTTAAAATTAGAGTTTGAAGTTAAAAATTGATAGATACACACCAAACAGTTGCCTAACAACCCGAGTGCCATTGTGGGGTCGGGCAACTGTCTGGTGGTGTTCCATAACCTTTTCTCCCCCTTTCAATCTCTCTTTAAACTTCCTCAAATTTCACTTTAATTCAGGTAAACCCCCACCTTAATCTACCATGTACAAGACTTGGAAACGTAATGAATGGAAGATTCGATTTTGGTTTTAATTTTAACCCAACCTTCTGTTCAGTCTTGAAAACCCTGAATACTCAGATCCATTAAACTAGACATATACCGCAGATTTAAACGCCATCAGACAGGCTGCCACAAGCGATCCCTTTCAAGATCCAGTATTCGGAGATGATGATCTGTTCATAAGAGATTTAGCAAATGAAGGAATCTACTCATACAGCAATCTGGGACAAGAGTTCAATTTGCCAATTGAGATTCAACCATCTAGTGCAGCGGCAGACATTTTGGCAGGAAGTACATATTTTATCCCAGATGATATTGAAGTGTTTGCGTATGAAGGTAAGAGTTGCAATGGGCTGCAGAACGTGTTGTATGTCTCCAGCCAAACGTGATATCAAATAATCAAATCTTATGACGTACACCCGCCCTTTGGGACACAATTATTGGCGCTGATTATTGGCTAAGGTAACGACCTTGGAAACAATTTTTTGGGTCGATTCCCAGATGCCTGTTTTTCTCGCTGGAGAAGTATTGAGCGCTGAAATAAAGTTTTTTTTTCGCTCAAACTAAAACACTTGTTGGGTGTTGTTGACTCAAATTTGAAAATGGTCAAATTTTTCATGCAACATTTGTGGATGTTACATGATGCTGTAGTCGTTTGGCGAGGTTCCATTCTCGACCAGAGAGCTCTTCTCTTTTGCGCAGTGAGAAGAGCTCTGGGGAACTGAGCCAGAAAGTCTGCCCTGATTGGTTTATGATTGAAACAATAGAGCTACGGCTTCCATTATTGCACTTTGCTCAGCTTTTAAGCGAAAGTTTTCGTCTTTTCCAGCTTTCTTCAAGGCAGACGCAATAGATACATCCAAGTAAGCCGCCATTTTGGTTTTGCACTGAACATGCGCTGTGCAACTGGCTTTGCCAGATTTTGGCTTTGCTTGCGCAGAGTTCCCCAGAGCCTTCGCGCGCGGTCAAGAAAGCGAGGGGTCTGGGGTCCATTCTCGTCCCCAGAGCCTACGATCCTTTTGGCCTGTGATTGGGATCGAGAGCTCTGGTTTGGTCCAACACCGGAAGTCCGTGAATCACGGACTTCCCGTCAAATCCAGCAAATCTGATTGGTTGACAATGCGAAACGAATACTCTGCGCATGCTCAGAATATCGGGTCCGGCCAGAGCTCTCGATCCCAACCACAGGCCAGAAGGATCGTAGGCTCTGGGGACGAGAATGTCTGGGGTCGAGAATGGCCAGGTTCGTGCAACAATGTTGCGCCCAGGCATGCGCACTGGTTCGATTTTCAATTCCCAACATGTTGCGATATGTTGCATTCAAATGTTGCGATCATTTGTCCGGAGCTCGTCAATACTGGGCCAACAATGTTGCAATATGCGGCGTTGAAATGTTGCCATCTTTTGGCCGGGGCTTTAGTGACAAGGATTACAACTATGGAGATAAACGAATCTGAAAAGTTTGAAATAAAGAGCAAGTTCTACTGATATCAAAATGTCTTGAAGTTTCAATGTTCAAATTTCAAGGACGAATTTGTTGTGTTTTTTTTCCACACCAGTCTAAATAGTTTTAGAAATGTCAGTCACCGAAATGTCAGTCACCAGCAACAGTCCATTTCAGAACTACCCTCACCCGGACGATCACACTATACGACTACTACACACATTTATATATTTTCTGTAATTGTTATTTTTGAAAAAGTTTTTCCCAAGGTTGATCTCCGCGAAGCTAGTCTAGTTGGTTTCGTTTCCACCAAGTCCGGTCTTAGCGTATCACTATCGTATTTCCTGGAATGTTGTTGATGCTATCTGGAACGATTACGAGGAGGACGGAGTTAGAAAGATATTCTGAGTTAGAAGCTTCCCCGTGCTGTATTTCAAACTGCGTTTAAGGGTCTTAGTGCTATTCTCCATAGCACGTTTAAGTGGTTATGATTTTCTTAGTGATTACTAAATACATCCACAAATATTTAACAATCATTCCACGAGCACGCGGTGGGTATAAGATGGTAGATAGCCAACGAGGCGCATAGAAAGTTTTGTTTACTAATTCCAGTTGCATAGTTATGCCTGGCCATTTAAAAACTTTAAAACTTGGAACTCGATTTTAATTCGTGGTTATTCGAAGTCGTTACTGTGCATAGACATTAAGCGTATAGCATTCGACAGCCAAGTAGAACAACTCGCCGATAATAATTTTAGCTAATAACTTTGTCCTTTGATAACTCTCAAGTTTCTAATAACGAATTGCGCCTGTTTTTTCTGGAGCAAAAACCAACGGTGTATGGTGGGTTTCAGAACAAGTTTACTAATAAGATTTAATTTGTAGCTCATATTTGAGAATCTTTTTCTTTGTGCACTAGGTGAAAGAAACTTAACGTTTCTGGAGTCTTCCTATTCTCGAGCCAGAGGATGCAAGGCCAGAGCGTTGACTTTACATGCCACAGAATCTCACAACTGCCTTTCCTTCAACTATCACATGTACGCCGGGTTCAACTGTTGGCCGTTTAAACGCGTATAGTCGTGACCCTGATGCCTAAGAATCGTTACTATGGAGCGTTGCTGGTGGTCAAGGAGACGCTTGGAGAGAGGTCACTGTCCCCATAACAGGGAACTATGCGTATCAGGTAAGTATACAAAAGGAATTTTAAGATGTTTTAAACCACTACGGGCCATCACTGTACATTGCTGCTGTTGCTGTTGTTGTCTTTTCCGCGGGAAGGTATGGGACGAGTTGTTGTGCGCATGCTCCATTTCTTAAGTTTTTCCTAGGTCTCGCTTATATAGTAAATAATTGCTCTACTCTAGCAAAATCTTCATTTGGGATCATTATTTTTCCTCTTTAAGTCTTCATTTTTCATATAGTTCAGAATTCTGACTATATATCACTTTAGGTATAATATCCCATGAGTTCATTTTGATGAAGAGGAACTATGTACTAATTGTCTATTAGGTTTTGCTCTTCATTTTACGCTATCCACGGTTTCGTGGCAAACAGCAGCATTCCCGCCAAACATTTCGCACTCGACTCGTATTCTTTCTAGTTGCATGATTACTGTAGGGACATTGGAACCATGTAAACGCTTGATAATCGGCCATTTCCGAGCTGCCTGCCTGAGGTGTGATACAACACCTCGAATTTCGTCAAAAATACTCCACTGCGCGTGATATGTTCAATTTTCTTTTCGGTGTTTGGATATCCCGATGAAACACTGTATCTCGTGTTTGATATATTACTTCTCAAAGTCTTTTGCGGAGCAACCAAGAGTGAGCACGGTATGGGAACTAGATAGGCCGGCTTTCCAGTTTAAGCGAAAAAAAAAAACACAAAACAAAACAAAAACTGTACAATGAGTACTTTTTTAAACCAGGTTTCTGTGCTTGAACGTAACTCAGTCAAATGTATTTCCTGGGCTGATCCAGTCCTAAAGTAAATCATCCTAACCCAACAGACCTTCAGGAAGTTTGAAACTAGCTTTCGGGTAACCCTTCGTTTAAGTCATCTATGACAAAGCTTGCCACTTCAGGCGAGGATTTCACTTTGTAAAAAATTTGTTAGGGTCTTTAGGCGCTCTTGTGGAACTATTTTGGTTATATATTAACAGTGGACTTTCTCGGAATGAAATCAGTAGAAATCTTAATCCAAGAACACCTAGCCAACCAAAACGTGTCTCCAGAGCTGCCTTATCTTCATACGCAGGCCCCGCCGGTTAGTAGTGGCGGGTGGCTCTGGAAACAAGAATGGGGCCCGAATATTTTATCGAACTCGGGAAATAAATCTGCAATGTTATTTTAACCTTAAAAAATGAAATGATCTGATCAATTTGTATCATAAATAACCTATTGTCTAGGGGTCTCAACCTCACACACGCCAGTGACAAACGAAAGTCACATAAGGCCACAACTTTTCAACGATTTCAAAGCGTTTGTCAGACGAATGCGGCTACAGTGTATGTTTCATGGCCAGAACAAAGAGCTACACCCCTTGCACGTGAATTCCAACTGGTAGCCTCCAATTCAACCCTTGATTGCGCTAGAAACATATTTAGAATAAGTCAAAACAAACCTGGCGGATGTAAAAATAGTTAGGCCGAGAAACAACTTGCCTCCACAGTCATAGGGAACATCAAGCCATAAAAGAGCTTAAACAAAACACAAATATCAATGTTAAACACTATAATGTCAGAATGATCCCATTTTATGTTGTGACCAGTTGTTTTCACATGACCAAAGACTGATGGCTCAGTGTAAATCATGAATTATCCTGTATACTAAGGAATCTTTTATCTATTCGAGTGATCCTTGAATTAAATAAGAAGGACATGATAACTAAGGAAGCTAGCCAAGAGAGCGAATTTTCCTCTCCATTAATCTCCAGTACGGCTTAGTTTCGTGGCTTTGGCGCTTTCTGGAACACTGGCTTAACCAAATCATTTCGCGAATAAATAACTGACAGTGGCTTTTATCTCGCTTACAAATTTGTTTTACGTCTTGAAGAAAAGATTGTAAACAATCAAATCTATTTGAGTGACAAAATACTGTTATTTATACATGGGCACGTGACCGCGGACAACTTGGTGATTTATGAAATATCATACAGTGATAATAGAGGCAAACGTTTTTTTCTAGTTGTTATCATTACTTGTTTGTTTGTTTGTTTGTTCGTTTCTTTATTTGTATCGAATTACGGAGAGCATGTTTAACGATTTCCAACTAAAAGAAGATAAACGATTTCAACGTAAATTACTTTATCTTGTACTGTAAAACATTCTCTTTTTTTACTTTGAATGTAACTTGAAGAATTGTTGTCCAGTCACGTGACAATCGTGTAATTTTGACCAATGATAAGGGGGAAATATGCTGCTGGATTCTAGAACGATCCAAAGTTTAACAAAAATGTTACGCCAGTTAGGACATGCAGTATTAAAAAGTAAACTAGCGAAAGTAAATACAGCTATTTAAACTGGGCGTACAATTATTAAGAACTGATACCCAGTCAGTTACACACATGAAAAAAAGAAAAGAGACGGAAATTATACAAATTAGATAACGTTATCTAGAAATTCGATCACCTTATATATATAAATGATATTTAATTTATATTGAAATATATAATGAATGAAATTTGAAAACGAAACGAATGGAAAGGAAACTTTGTTTATTAATTTACACCCAATTTAACGGATATTGAGTTTCGAAATTTACGCCAGCACGTTTTTTTCTTTTTTTTTTTTTTCTTTTCAAAACGAATTTAAGCCGCAATTTAAAATTTTCTCTTTGTAATTGTTTTCTTTAATGTTTGCCTTTAAGTACAAATGCAAGTCCCCGCTGTAACTGTAAAACGCAGTTCTAATAGCGTCGCGCACAAATGACGTCACTAAAATGTACCTCCCGGTGTGACTCAGACAAACAAACCATTCCGTGCGCTGCTTCTTTGAGAGCGACGTATGGAACAAAGGCGTTCGTGAGCTCTGCAGCGTGATACTCAGCGATTTATTTCGCAATTTGAGGGCCTCTGTAGCTCAAAATGTTAGACCCACAATGTGTACCTTGGGATAATAATAATACAGAGTTTGAAGGAGGTCGGCAAAATGTGATGGGTTTCTCATTCTCATGTATGAAGGTTGTTTATAAATACACTTATCGCATATACTATCATTGTACCCGACATTCAGGTGTATCACTGACAAGAAAGCCAGCAAGCCACTAAAGAAAAACGTCAAAGAAATACCGTAGATCCGAACCGATCGGTTGCCTTGCCTTGCCGTTTAAGTGAGATTGACCCGCTCTATCATCGCATATAAAATAAGCTTTAGCCCGCGCTATTTATGTTACACGTATCGCGCCAAACATATCAATCTATGAAACACATGCAGTTGAGGTCTGCTCGCATTAGTTTATTTGGTCGGAGAAACGACTCTTTTAGGGTCCTATTAAAATCTAGGTCCTCCAAATTGCAAAGGACACCTAATTCTGCTATGCCTTTGGAATTGCCTCAGAGATAATAATTATGTCCTCCAATTCTATCGTATTCGTTTGCGTGGACGGCTCGGGTTGCCACATTTGGGAATTTCTGGCGATAGGTCAACTGATAAGTCCTTTTTTCAAGACCAGGAGAAACAGCAGATAAGTTTCTTCGTAAAACATTTCCCTGTGAAGAATTCTGATCGGCTAGTCACAACCGCCGCTCAAAAAGTTCTCGACTTCCAATTCCTGAAGTGAGGGTTTTGGGATCTGTCAGACTGTCACTGCGGCTTTGTAAGATCCTCGTGCAATTTGTGACATTTATGTTCTTTTCTGGACACCTTGAAACCGTTTTACATTACCTACGGTAGCATTGTTTACCTTTTAACAATATTTAAGCTAATCAAAAACCTAAACCACCAATTTCTCCTGTTTTGCCTGATTTTCTGGTCTAGAATACAACGCGCTCATACAAAACCTTCTACCGGACTGTAATTCTTGTCTGAGTCATGTGGGAGGTCTCTGGTGATGTAATCTATTTTTAGAAACTGTGCGCGACGCTATTGTCTTGTTTTGTTATACGTAAAATAAATATGGATAAAACACCTGTTATTTAGCGAGTACGCCTTCGAGACCAGTGAACTCGCTTATTCAGTGTCAGGGAGAACTCCTTCTATTAAAGCGACTGTTCTACAACTGAATTCTCAGGCGAGATAGGTAAGCTATAGTTTTCTTAAAATTGCACTTTGTCCTAACGTGTTGATTAATTTAAATCGGAGATTTTTAAGTTTCGAATGGAGCGGTTAAGATTTCTGTTTACATTTGTTTTAGTTACAGAAATTAAACTAGCTTCTGATATTCTAAAAGTTGTTTAAAATACGCATTTAAATATTCTCTTTCACACGAAAATTAACAACATAAATGAACTTTTTTTCTTTCCAGAAATTAGTTTCTGTTGGGATATAAATTGGAAAATGTTATAAATTCTATACCTGTCCAAAATATGTGTAATTTCAATGAAATTTTTTTTCCGTTAAAAACACAGAAATACTGAGTCAGGACCGTTTTAAAGTTATTTGCTTTAATCAGGAGTCCCAAGATTTCAGCACGTTTCTCCGATCATTTTTACTTGTAAAGTTGGAATAGAATTTATCGAGCCGGGTTGATAATGTTTTCGTAAAAACCAGTGTACAAACTGTTTGAGATGTCTTCAACTATCCGACGCTATTTTGAAGCTCTTTATGAGAAAATTTTGCATATCCAAAACAACGGCGTGACGTACCTGCGGTTTAACAGCTGCTAATATTTATATCGAGTTGCCGATCTGTGCCATTCTATACAAGACAGGGACACATTTCTCGCAAATGCTTACAAGTAACGGAGACACGTTTAGAATTTCAAGGTCCTATGTAGTGTTTTTCCTGTTTTATACCAGTTCAAAGTTGGTGCAACGTTTTCCCTAGGAATGTTCAAAAAGCTGTTGTATTATTACTACACGGGGCCAGTATTACCTGTTCAAAACGGTCACACGCGTATGAATAAGTCCTCAATTAATGGTATTTTGGTTAAGTTGCTAAGCACCAAAAAGCTAATTAGTATTGGTGATCAAATGGCGACGAGTGAAATAAGGAAACAATTTCAGGCGCGATTTGGTGAAATTCTAATAATTTCCGAGCCTTTTGGCGAGCGAAATTATTCGATTTTTGAAAAAACGCAAGTGAAATTAAGCTTATTTCTTAAGTTCACGAGTATTCCTTTTGATTACCTTTTAATATCATGGGTGACAAATTACGTTTAAAATCCTAGGTTTTTACTTCTTTATTGTATCGAGAAATCTCGCCCCAAACGTTGCCATGGCAGTTTTGTAAATTTCACGTCTGAAATTATAAATTAACGCTGAAATTTTGCGCCAAAATTAAGGAGCAATAATAGAACAAAATATTATAAAAGTCTGGTCTGGACGACTGGGGAAAGTTGGAATTAAGAGCATTCATGTTGCAATCAGTAACACAGCATCTCCAACTTTACACAGCATTCTCGAATAATGGACGACCTTGATATTCAGGCGTTCCATACTTCAGTCTCCAAGACAGACGTTGAAAAAATCCTTAGGCGCATTCAGGCCCATCGTGGTGTAGTGGCACTCATGGTCACTAATCGCGAGGGCCTCGTACTCCGGTCAAATGTGGACATCACCACCACAAAGCTCTACTCCGTGCAGTATCAGAAACTCATAAAAATGGCCCATTCCGCAGTGCGCGAATTGGACCCCGAGAACGAACTCCGCTTCATAAGGGTCCGAAACAAGCAGCACGAGATTATGGTGGCTCCTACAGAAGACCTTATTCTTATTGTGGTTCAACGGATTGAGAAAGATTGAACCTAATGGTATACAAGATACGAGGTACAAGAGACAATCGATCGTGTGTTGAAAAATGGAATTGTAACCGTAATTTTTTTCATGTCCTGTGTCAGTTTTCATAATATTTTTCCCTAGCCTTGTTGACTGTTATAGAAAGGCACGGTCGCTTATGGCCTTCGCCGGAGAAATTTGAAAACGTATTAAATGTTTTCCGTTCACATTATGCTGGAGAAATTTAAAAGCGCAACACCAGTCGCTTCGGATTTGTGTTTGAGGAAAACTCCGACAGGGAAATCACATAATCATCGTGAAGCCATCGTTTTCGAAAAGCTTTTAAAATGCTTTCCGTACACACTAAAACGCAAGGCCAGTGTTTTCAAATTCCTCCGGTTTGAAGAGCCGTTTCGAAAAGCTCCGTTTATTTCTAACCGTAGAAATAAAGCTGCGTTTTCAAATTTGTTTGACGGGCCTAAATTAAACTAGTAGTGAACGAGAAGTAAAGGAAGTGCACTTCAGATCGAATTGACTACCCATCATAAAAAGCAAGGATAACTGACTAGATTTTTAGTGAACGTTATTTCAACGAAACGATTCCACGGATCAAAATGATGGCTCATCACTTTTATTTGATGTATTACAGCGTAGTAACCCATTTCCCTCGCTAAAAAAGGCTATGACTATAAAACACGTCTGTTCAACTTAAGGCAACATTTTTTGATCGACGCATTTTTTTGACAATACTGCAACAGCTTCCTGTGTATGCTACAATAGATTGAACATAAAGGGCTCACAATGTGACAGAAGTCTGTGATTGTCCCATTGTTCTTAGCGATAGAATGAACGTTTGATGTTCCTATAATTGTGTTGTAAATGTGTTAACTTTGTTTTCAGATCGACGTTTGCTCTCTCCTCTAGTCAAGGCCTGCTGCATCTGTAACTGCTTCTTATTTTTGTCCCTCAATCTATTGTAGGCTCGTGTGAAATGAATATGAAAATCTTCAACAACTTCTGCCATTTCGGCTCTCTGGGAATTAAAGAGCTGCTCGCTGTGGCCTAGAATTAAAAAGAAAATGCAAGTTAGATTTAAAATTCTTCCATGTGGTTATTGGCATTCTATTCTGCGGCAGTATTAAGGCTCTTTGCATGTTGTTGTTGTTGTTGGTTGGTTTGCCTTTTTCATCTTTTTTTTGTTTTTGTTATTTATTCCCATGACTGACGAGGACTGACATTAACTAAGATGTGGTGCCTTGATGTATCAGCATGTCTTGCATTGAACACCTTGCATGTATGGGAGCAAGAGAGGGTTAAGGCTAAGATAGTTAACTCCCCATATAATCCTTATGCTCAAGGTAATCCTTCGCAAGTTACTTTTAGATGTAGTATCCACTTCTCTTGCGGACAATATTACCGCGCCGTTACGTAGATTTAACAAATAGTAAACGCCATAGCGTACACTATGGAGTTTTATATAATAACCCAAGTTGTTCTCGTGTTCTGATTGGTCCTCGCCTATGATCTATTAGAGGACAGATGCACGATTGACGTCATCACTACAAAGCTCTTCCCTCTGTGTTTTAAAATGGCGGAAAGTTTTGAGAATTTAGATATTTTACGTGATTGAGCAAACGATATGTACAAAAAAAAGATCGTAGACGCATTGAACAAGTACGAGAAGCATAGTCTAGCAGGAAGAAGAAAGATAAAGCCGTTTCTTTTAGAAAATGGCTCAGAAAAAAATACTCGAGCAGTCGGCAGAAAGCGAGACTTAAGCCAAACACAAAATTGGTCATCTGTAAGCCGAAAACCTTTGCTTTACCTCGAATTTAACAAACCGAATAAACAAAACGTTTATGAGATAATTCATTTAATAAATTCAGCTTTTCTCAGTCTCAAATTAATTGTTGACACACTGATTGATGTCAGGAATTGCAAAACAGCAAACATCAAAATAAACACCTAACCTTGCTTTCCGATGCGAATGTTCCAGCCCGTTTCAGGGCACAGCAGCGAGCAAAGTACAGCTCACTACAGCTCACGGCCTACTGTATCGCAGCTAAAAGGTGTCTCCGACACTATTTCAAACTGATTTGAGAATCACCGACTACAGAGGACACAAATTTCCACCGTCACTGATGCTTCTTTCCGTTCAAAACTTGAATCAAATGGCCTCCGGGTTGACTGCAATCGCAAGTTTCCCGAGCGTATTTTTTCAACTCTTGCAATATTCAAGGCACCATCCAAGCTCTTCGGCTCACTGGGCTGCTCTGATGACAAAAACTGACTTGACTCCAGCATTTTCTTTACGATTTGTAGATTTTCGCAGTTCAATTCTGCTTTTGCTGTAAGTTTTCATTCCACGAGAAGCGACGCTCGAGTCAAGTTTGACAGTGGCGTGATTTTCCTGGACCAATCACAAGTCTTTGCTACGCATGGCAACCAATGAGATTGCTTCATTTTGTATATCATAGATCACGTCAAATGGCTTTTTTCGTGCAAAGGTGGGGCAAAAGGCCGGCTTTCGCGTTATGTTGAAATATTTTTGAAACAAAAAAGGCTTTTCGTTATTATATAAAACAAATAGATTCCATGTTGCCGTGCGTCTGATTCAGTAATAGATCACAGAAGACGTCAAAATGTGGTAAGAACATCAGTGACACACTCGGCTGCGCCTCGTGTGCCACTTTTTTGTTCTTACCACATTTTGACGTCATCTGTGATCTATTACTGAATAGACGCACGGCAACATGGAATCTATTTGTTAAATGGATGCACGCGGGAGGTTGCTAAGCACGAACGAAGTTAAGAGTCGCACGAGGTGATAGCCGAGTGCGACTCTAGCTTCATAAGTGCTTAGCATACCTCAAAGTGCATCCATAACTCAATAGTTTACAGCTGTGGCGTTTACCAATTGTTTTTTTAACATAACATTGAGACATTGGAACAAAAAAGTCTCTACTATTGAGCTATATCGCATCAGCACACACGTCAGCAGCATACACCCATGGGCAAATAGTAGACTATGAATTAACCAATTAGAGCGCGCGCTTTGCTATAGTTATGTTATAAGTATTATTAGAGGATGTACAACTTGAAGATCCGCTTGGGGTGCGCTCGTGGGTAAAATTTGCCACACAGAAATGGGTTTTTCCAGAACCTCCTAGGATTTCTCAATTCGGTAGCGATCTAAAAATAACTTGAGAGGGATTACCTTAGGAAAAATGCCTATATAGAGGGTCAACTCGTTTACTCCTCATCCGCTCTTGATTGTAATAAGTATTAAGACTGAAAAAAAATAAATTTGTACTTTAACTAAAGTTTAACAGTGTTACGGCGAGAATACTACTGTTACCTTTGGCGCTTATTTTCCGACGTTTTCTAAACAGTTGCCAGGCCATCCCAATCAACATGCTCAGGCCCAGTGCACCCGCGGTCACAGTGATAGCGTCTCGAAAAGTTGGGGAACTGGCACTTACAAGGCTTTGCGCATTTTCCTCAGCTTCACTTTGTTTCGGTTGCTGTTTAAAGGAAAACGTTATGTATGTGTTAGCAATGCTTCCTGGCACCACTATTGTTATACCTCCCAACTCGAATACCTTTCCCGATTGGAGGAGAACGTGTCACGTGTCATGGGTCAAAACCCGCTAACTCCCTAGGGCGAACAAACCTCACTAACTTCCTAGGGAAACTACAGGTTGAACTTTCGACTAGCACGTGATCAGGTCGTGCAAAACCGCGGCAAATTTGTGTTCCAGTCCGCCTGAAGTCAGAAAGCCATCGAAGAAGGGCAACGGTCTCATTAGAGACGCCATTCATTATTAAATAAATGGGATTTATAATCGTAAAACATATGAATTTATAAAAGAGAAAATTCGACTTTAGTACTGTCTTTATTTTTCGTTAGCTGCGAAGAAAAATACCATTTTCTTGTTGTTTCGATCGGACAGCTCGGTTTTGAAAGCTGCTCGTTTTGCGAGTGGAGCCACTGTATGCTAGAGCGTCAAGTTGTTTTCTATTTTTGAGTCGGCAGGTATAACAAAACAGTGAGTTTTGTTTCCCCTCGACCCTCAATGTTCCCATCGACTTCGCCTCGGGGAACATTGAGGGTCTCGGGGAAACCAAACTCACTGTTTCCCTTGGGGCCAGTCATTAAGCGCTTATCGATCGTTTGCAATTAACACCATCGCCGCCATGTTGGATGACCATTAGCTTTTGTTGTTCCTGTCATCCAACAAGACCGCCAGGGTTTTTGTCATTTGAATTTCTCGGGAATGGTTGCAGACTACCTAAAGAAAACAAAATCGAAAGATTAATTCCGAACTTTGGTTGCTTAATATTTGAGATTTTTATTCACAATGGCGCCAAGTTCCAAATTGGAAACTTTTAAAACCAAAATAACTTCATAAACAGCCTTTAATGTGAAAGCTGCAATCCGCACTCGCAAACCAAAAAGTAAATATAATGACCCCAGTTGCCATTTCTTGCAGCTCTTCGTCGGCATAAATTAAGGAGCTTATCTCCGAATTCTAGATAATGTTCCGACACCGCGCATTTGTTTAGCACGGCTCTGTTCCCTAAACAGACTATCAGTCTGGTTCGAATTGTTGATCTTTAGTTCTCAGTTACATCAAGCTTTTAGAATTACATTCCCTCACCTTAAGAGGAGATGTACTCTTTTGAATAATCTTCGTGATTTTCTCGGCGTTCTTTTTCACAAAATCGCGGACCCGATGACGTAAAACTACCGCTTCTCCAGCAAGGACCACGCCCAGACCTTTTTTGGTGTCAATGATTTTGTTGACTTGATAAGGCGTTTTGATAAAACTGTCAACGCCGCTTCCAGCCACGTATGCGTCTAATAAAAAGCCTTCTGTTTCTCCGTTTTGAAGTGCTTCAAAAGCCTCTTCTAAAGTTTCCTTGGGCTCTGAAAAAAGAAATTCCTTTCAGAATCAGCTTGAGTTGTGCGAAAAGAGCCATCGCTGGTTGGACCGAGCTCTTTTGCCGGGAGTATCCAACAATTCTTCTGCATGGTTAGAGAGAAGCACTGTGAGTGTCTTGTTGCAAAACATCGGAACGACCGTGCTAACGCAACGACTCTGGCCAGTGCTCTATCTTCGACCGCACAAATCTAATCTAAAACACTTCTACTTACGACGAGGCAACGGCATTTCCCCAAGTTACAAACGAACTGAGTCTACTTTGGCTTACCTACTCTGGCATTTCTTAGTATACCCAGTCGATGAGATGGAGAATCCCTCAACGCCGTTACCTGGAACATATAAAAACCGTAATATCGTCACATGAATGAGATTTTTCACTTTTTTTAGTTTTTCATCTGATCTCCAGTGAAGTGGTTGTGAGTTTACTCCAGTATCATTTAATTTGTTTTATTCGCCTGGTTAGTTGCTGATCTGTTACGGGTATAAACCAATAATCACACTTGTATTCCGCGTCTAAACTCGGTCAAAGTGAGGAGTGAGTCATCTAAAAACGCTTACAAAGAACATTCATAATTTTGATCAGAATTTCTTATGCTAACGAGATGCTCTCGAAGAAGGCTCACACAGGATTCTTAAATACGATACCGGTGTAACTGCCAATGACTTCGGTCTTTTAAAAATGACATAGGTCGCATTAGCGAGCATGATTTAAGGTGGTTCGAAATAGTTTTCATTTTCCCGAGACAAGTTCACAAATTATTTTCAAAATTATGTTTGGTTCATCGTATCACTATGAAATTTGGCACAGAAATAAAAGAAACATCATAGATTCATTACATGACATTCATTTCAGAAAACCTGTTACCATAGCAACCATATCACGCATTCAGTTGAGCCCCTAAACTCGAAATCTATTGTCTTTTTAAAAAATTGGTCGGTGAAATCTTTTCAAACTGTAATATTATATGTCACCAGAAATGACCTTCAAAATATTTCAGTTTAAAAAAAAATCTGTAGGGTAGATTAAGAAAAAATCCTCTTTTTGACTATTGTTCTCTTATTTTTTTTCCTGCCTACAGAATTTTTTAAAAATCGGACTATGTATGCAGCCAATTGATCCTGGTTATCACCGAAAAAAATGAAAAAAATCCACCGAGCGGAAGCGGAAATATGAGCGATTAAAGTTATAAAAACTCCAAAATTTCGACACGACAAGATCAGCATTTGCGCATGTGCGTCAACTGCACGCGCGAGATTAGGCTTGTTGATTTCGCAGTTGGTAACCTATTGTTGCCACATTTCTGTATATAAACCACACACAACCCATAATTCCTTGATTCGCTCCGACGAAGGGCTAACGCTCGAAACGTCAGCTTCCGAATCTCTTTACGGTGGACAATTCACATTATCAACCCAGTTGATAAAACCAAATTATCTTGGAATACTCCCACCGACGCAGCACCACAGTTTCTTTAGAAACTTGCCCCCTTTATTGTGCCATAAAATTGACAGCAACTTGTTCACCAATGATTGGGCAGCTTTTTGATACCATGATTTTGGTATCAACTGATATAGAGTGGTTATAAAAACCCATCAAACTCTAAGTCTTGGAAAGTACTGGAAACTGTTTCGAGCCACCTTAAGATCAATAGTTTTTCCCATGTTCACTGAAAAACCAGGGAACGAAGTTAAGACGATTTTTGTCATCACAAACGTCGGGCGAGACTAAAAACTGTCAATTTCGGATGACCAAGGATCACAACTTCTTTTTCGCCCGTTCTTCCCAGAGTTGGACTTTCTGCTCAGTCAATAATTGAATTAAGTTTGCCATTTAACCGGCTAGAGCTCTTTTGACAGTATGGTAAACCAACCTTTGTTCCGTACAGCGCAGATTGGTTTTCCGTGGCTATGATTGTCAGGGACACTGTAAGAACTGCCACGAAAATAGAGATTAGTACCAGGCCTATTACGATCCAAACGATTGTGATGAGCCTGGAAACTACTTTGACGGGTACTTTCTCTCCAAACCTGTAGCAAATTAAGAAAGACAACAATAAGGCCCAGTCCCCACTATGCCGGAAGAATTTGAAAACAGAGGTCTATTTGTACGGTCCTACCATTTACACTAATCCGTCACGAAAACGGAACTTTTCGAAAACGCTCTTCAAACCAGAGGAATTTGAATACGCCGGCTTTTCGTTTCGTTGGAGGATGATACTCGCAATGGAAGGCAGTTGCTGAAGCAGCTATTTTGTAAGGTGGACAAGAACTCAGACGAATATATATAGAGGATATTACACGGGGGCGTGAAGATATGAATTTAAAGTAAAATATTGTTTTTTGCTACGAGAAAACAAAATTCATATCTTCAAGCCGCCGTGTAATGTTCTTTTTATTATATAGACATGCTGATGACGGCGTTTTTGATGATTTCCCGAAGATTTCCGACCACCTTCCGAAGATTTCCGAAGAAATTTCAAAATTGTTCCGAAGTCAGGACGAACGCTCCCGAACATTTTCCGAGAATTTCCGAAAATTTCCGAAGATGCCCGAAGATTTCCTAAGAGAGCCGAAGACTTTCGAGGAGGACCCGAAGATGTTTCGATGATACACCAACGAATTTAAGTACAATTTAAGAGACAAACTTGATATCAATGAAATCATCGATAAACTCACGTGTGGGACTATGGAAAATAAACCACTCGGGTCCCGGGTATTTTTTATGAATTTTACGAGTGGTGTATTTTTCAGTAAAACATCCGTGTTTATATAATAAAATGTTGTATTGTGACGTAAACGCAGTTTTGGCCTGTGAACTTGTAAGCTATTTTTGTAAAACGTTTTGTTACAAACGTTCAAGACACCTTTAAAATACAAAAAATCTGTGTATAGTTGTCGATATCACGAAGTTCACAATCAATTACGTAAATACAGAAAAAAAACATAATATCAAATCTCACCTTTATAGCTTTTTTCGCTGTAAACTTAATTGTCAGATATTAAAACCGAACAACATCGGTAACAAGAAATGATGAATGATATGTAATATGGCTACACTCTGAGAAATTTTAATTAGTATACAAACTGTACAGAATGTAGCTGGTAGCTCGTTTATACATGTGCCATGTACTTGTAGCTCTTACCTACAGAGTAGTATGCAATGAAAACAATGATTTCCGAGCTCTAATTATTATGAACAATTTGTTGTTTGTAGATTCGATTACCTTAAGAAATTAAAAGAACACTTTCCTTGAGTGTTAAATAATATCCAAGAGGTCAAGGGCTAATGGAGTTAATAGTTAACAACTATTCACCGAAGTGGAGGTGGCTAGCGGTGGATATTTACCGAGCCGCGAAGCGGCGAGGTAAATATCCACCGCTAGCCACCGACACTGAGGTGAATAGTTGTTTTTGTATATACTAAAACAGTGAGATAATAAACACCAAAAACAAATTAATTTGGATGATTTGTTCGCTTTTCACGGATGCAAACCGGCGCCATTTTCTCTCGAGTTGCTCGGAGGTAAATAGCACAGGATATCCGGAGTTTGACGAGCCAATCAGCGCGCGCCATCAACGCTATCCACTGTTTTAGTATATACTAATAATTAATATTAAACCTCCAAAGTGGCACAACCCGACGACGATGTTAAACTGCAATCCTTGTGAAACTCTGATGTTAATTGGCAAAGATTTTACGATTTTGATTCCCCCTTCTTTCCCAAGTTGTATTTTCGATTAATTAGAAGGTATATAGCAACACTCGAAACAGTGCTTTACCACAGTTCCAATCATCTCGACTTCTGCAATTTAATCTCTCTTAAAATGGGTCACTCTTAGAGATATTAAACATTATTTCCTTGGCCACTTGGTAACGCCGAATTTCAGCTCTGCAGTGTTTAATCACCTTGCCCGTGCATCATGTTATTTACAATTGCGACTGCTGAACGAATCCGTCAACCAAAAGAAATTTCTGAAATTTCTGCTCATCTTCGTTTTATGGTTCATCAATATTTTATATCAGTGTAATGTCTTTTTTTTTTAACTTACTGGGAAAATCAATCTATCAAACCATAAGTGAACTTTTAATTTCTATACTTTTTTGCTGACATTTAAATTTATCATACCCTTTTCCTAATCTTTTTCAAGCTTCATAAACACATGCGTAATTCTTAAGTTTGATTAATTAATTGGTTCAACGCGAGGTTAAGGGAAAAAAAACTCCGTAAATTATTTCAATAATACTGAAAGGAATGCAAGCTTGCGAGAAGAGGTTCCCGGCTACATGTTGTTTTCTCTGTCTGATCAATCACATGATAATCAAACACCACACTTAATTGTGACACTTTTTATAAATCTTATGATAAAAGTGGAAGGATCAAGTTATGTCCATGCATCGACACTTACTACTAAGCTTCCGAGACTAAGCATAAGCCACTGCTCCTTGCAAGTTAGCTAACCTTAGTTGACTTCAGTTACATTGCCTTACAGGTTAGTTGCTCAAACAAATGTTTGACTTTGTTACGAATATCTTTCATCCTCCAGAGGAAAATAAGAGGGTTAACAAAAGAAGACAGAAAAAACCGTACTCTTTTGGGCCCATTCTGATACACAATGATGATAATAAAAAAAAAGAAAATCCGTTTTCAAATTCCTCCGTTCAAGGATACTCTCGTAAATGAAAAAACATATGCACGCAGACATTATACTTCTATAGTTCTAGTAACATGAGTAAAAACGCTGGCTATCATATTCACGGCTCACCCAACAGTGGTCATCGTCGTGAAGGAAAACCATGTAAGGTCCCCAGTCCCTCGCAGAAATGAGGGCGAGAAAAGTTCTGTTTTGTTTCTCCTCTCCTGTCAGTATTAGAAAAAAAAAAAACTGAGATTGGTTGTGTGCAAAGTATGAAATCTTTAGCTCGTGGTGCAAGTGATGATTAATCCGTTAATTCGAAACACACAAGCTCAAAACTCTCGGTTGATACTAATTCAAAAACACTTTAAAAAAAACGGAGGGAAAAAAACGCTGGCCCTTAGAGTAAAGTGCTCTTTTGCTTCTTCTAGATCACGCTATTTTGATGAGAAATGAGAAAGTTTGTACACTAGCAAGAGTGTGATATTACTATTTTGTACTACCGCAACCGTTACACGTTTTGGTGTAAAGTGAATACAGATAACAAAAAATACGAGGCCAAACTTACTCAAAATGCCGTAACCGAGCTTCTTTAAAGCCCTATTCTTTTTCTTTGTAACTTCTCTGAAATAGATACTTACCGCGATCCAAATCAACAGTGCAACAACTAAACCCATCACCACAATTAACAAGACAATTGGCAAACTCCTTTTCCATGTCAAGGCGACAACTTCCGTTCTTGACACCTGATTGGCCAATGCAATAAAAGCGATTCCCGGTGACTGAACCACAGGAACGAACACAAATTCCTTCAAGTACTTTTCGTCATCCATGTTTCCTAAAACAGGGAAGCTGACATGCGTTCTATCATCTACATCGGCTTGTACCTCGCCCATTGAGGTTTTTCTAGCCGAGGCTCCTTTTCCATTGTTCTTGATATCGAGAAACGTTTCGCCTTGCTCTTCATGGCATTTGCCGCAGGAATACAAAATCATGTCTTGGATGAGTTCGCCAATGATTCCGGCAGGTTGCAGGTTGATCTCTGTTACGTAAGGAGGATACAGAGCCCAGTTTGTGTACAATGTTTTGGGACAGTTGCAAGTTTCTGGAAAAGAATATAGAGACGTAACTATGGATGTTACAGATTAGAATTGAAGCGTCAATGTAAACTGAGTTTAAGGAAAATTCGAGTTTACCAAGAAGATCTGAATTGTCTTAATCTCGTGAAATCATACACGGGATTATAATTAGTTGTTGTCATAATTCGAGTATTTGTGTAAATAATCATATTTTACCTCAGATTGAAACCAAAGCAGGGGCTTCATTCCTTTTTTTTACAGCGGTATCCGTTGACTTTAGAAAGGGCCATTAGTTCTCTAGATTTCTGGCAAGGAGGTCCCTGGCTTCTAACGTGGCTAGCTTCTTATACTGCCTGTTTACGTACTGAATTTCTTCAATTTCTTCTCAATAAATTCCGTTATATTCTTCCAATTGTCTTAGCTTTGGTTGCCATGATAACTCGTTTTCACTTGTTGCAACAACTTCAGTGAAACCTTGCCATGAAATCTTAGCAAAATTCAGGCTACGGGGTTCTTACCCAGGAATTCTGTAGACTGTGTATTAAGTCACTATAGAAGCTGACTAAGTTGGTTCACAATACAAAAAATTCTTCTTCTTAAATTAAAGAAGCTGTGTCTCGGTTTGCGTAGTTTTACTAAAAGTTTCGCGTCAAATTGTTTAAACTCGTAGTTTGCAATCCGTGCTAGTCTTCTCTAGGCGTAGCCATCCTTGTTCCTTTATGATTTATTAGTACCAATGTAGTGTTGTTCTATCTTAGTAAACTAATATTAACAGATTTCTTGTAATTTAAGGATAAAATAACTCAAAACACCACGAAAGAGCTCCTTTAATTTGTTTTTACCTCCAAGAACAGCCTCGCTGGTCTGTCCATTTCCCTCTGCTGTATACCCTGCTACCGTAATGCTGTACTGTGTAAACGAACTAAGTGAATTCAAAGTCAGCTCATGGTTTCCAGTTGCTAGCGCAGTTACTGTGATGGACTTTGTCTCGTCAATACGTTCAATACGTTGATCACCTATCCTTATTGGTTTATATGTGACGTAAAAACCCAGAAGTTCACCTGTGACGTATTCTTCAGGTATGGCAGTCCAAGAAATGATAAGAGAGGTAGTAGTTTTGGTATCAGACACTGATACTACGGGTGCGGCCCTAGGAACTGATATGAAGTAAAATTGTGATGAGAAAATTGTTTGTCGTGGTTTTGAAATTTCTGGTGGACTGAAGACCTCAGTAAAAAAACACAGTGTGGACACTGCTGACCTTCATGATGATAGAAAAATGAACGGTGTTTTCCTGGAAGATAATTTGGTTTTATCAACTGGGTTGATAATGTGAATTGGCCACCGTAAAGAGATTCGGAAGCTGACGTTTCGAGCGTTTGCCCTTCGTCGGAGCGTCCGACAGCACCACAGTTTCCCTTAATTCGTTTGTTCTCCCGGAAGCTCGCTTCCGATGTAATGAAGAATATCTCTAACAAACAAATGGTAACAAAAAGGTGAAGGGTTCTTTCCTACTCACAATGTAAGTAAAACGATGCTTCTTACTTGCGTAACAAATCCTATAGATCATTTCCAGGCAAATAGAACAATTTTAGCTGGTTAAAAAAATGAGGTATTTTCTGTATAAGATGCATTGCAAAACAGACCACTTATTACATTACCTCCTTCTTTCATGTGAATTTCAGTTCCATCACTTGGGACTCCATTCCCGGCAGCATTAAACGCCGCTATTCTTAACCGGTAAACATCACCCTTCTTCAAGTTTTCCAAATGCTTCGAAAACGTTTCAGAAGTGGTGTATACACTTGTCCATTCTCCGGCGCTGGTAGAACGAAATGCTACTTGATAACCTTCAATTGGCTCCTTTACAGCTGTCCAAGATACTCGCAAACTTGTTGCACTTGTAAGGTATGTTTTTAAAATGGCGGGCGTTTGGTTGGGGACTGTAAAAAATGCAAAAAAATATCGAGATATGGTTTACATTGTTGTAAATGTATCCTTCTGTACCGATGATGCATGGCAACAACGCCCATCTTTGTTATTTTTTGTTCCTCTAGCTGAATTCATTTTCCCTTTATAGTCTTGTGCCTCAATTCTGGAGCAAGTCTTCTTTTTTAATCACTCTGCATACAATGTGTGCTTATAGATCGAACCAGTTTCGTTCTATATTTGATATTTGCAGCCATGCAAATATCACCCCCAAAATGCCAATATAAGAAGTGTTTCTCTTGATCATGTAATGCATTTTACAACTGAAACAAGAGTTGTTTAATTGCTTCGCATCAGTAAGCTGCAATCAGATCTTTATTATACATAAAGTTTGCATCAGAAAACGAGCATTAACCTACATGATAAGCAGATAATTGCAGATTGTTAATTCCCCCTTTTCTTTGTTCAAGGAAAATTTGGTCTCGGTGATCCTCATACGAATACAAGTAAATAAGTACAAAAACAGGCTGACTGGTTCAGGATCATACTTTCTGTGACATATTGATGTGGAGTTAAAGCGCATCGAATATTTAACAATTATTCTATGAGCTCGAGTTGGATATGAAGTGATAAAATAACCAACGAGCGCGTAGCGCGAGTTGGTTATAATCACTTCATATCCAACAAGGGCGAATGGAATAATTGTTTTAGTAAATTCTCAAAACGGGGTTTTGCCGCCGATTTTCATTGCGGCCATTATAGAGGGCTAAAGTTGAAAACTTCGTGCGGAAAATTTTTAAACTTGGCGCACTATTCTCCATATGAGTAAAACTCCGACTATTTAACAATAAGGCGAAGCCGAATGGGCTATTGACCCGTGGCCCTTGCGGGCGAAGGGTCTAATTGTTTTAGTATCACCCAACTAGTTGAACAGAAAAGGCAATAAAAAGGTTAGCAAATGCAAGTTGAAGAAAAAAAACGGGCGAATTTCGCTACTCGATGACTATAACTAATAGTCCCCTAGTAGCGTAGCCAATCAGAATGCAGGATTTGCATTAGTCCACTAGTTGGGTGATACTAATGGCTCATAGTCGAAGTTTTTTAGCCAATCAAAAAGCTAGAAATGCAATAGTCGGAGCTGAGAATTTACTAAATGTTAAATAGTTGGTTTTCTTTTTTGTTGTTGTTGCTGTTTTTAATTTATTAATATTTTTTAACTACATTACATTCATTTGACTCTACACCTAAATTGGTATATTACACAACCACACACTACCAAACTACTTGGTAAATTACTCCATAACATTACATAAATAAAATAGTTGTACATTTTCATATTTTGTCAACTTCTTTATCCTGAAGTGCTCTATAAACGTTCTATGCATGTACGGTTTGCCTACGAAATCACAACAGTATAGCATAAGATCGAAGGATAAATTGGAATGAAAAATAACATTTGAAAACATCCAAGCTTTTACCCACTTCCTTAGGGAGAGATCATAAATGCCGAGCAAACAAATTTCGCAAATATCAGAGCTCGAGAAGTATAAAGCCATAAAATACAAATGTACAATCAACTTTCTCGTAAGTCGATACCCTCGGGAATCATGGAAAAAGTATCCGTTAGTAAAGCTGTCCGCTTAGGAGAATTATTCCCATAAGAAAAAAAGAGGAAAAGGGTAAAAAGGGGAATTGAAAACAGTGTCCGTAAGTAGAGCTGTCCGCTTACGAGAGTGTCCGTTAGCGGAGAGTTGACTGTATTCATTGCACTCTTTTATAGTCATATAAGGTTAAAATATCTACCACCATTTGCGGCAGGTACAAAACACAGGTCACAGGTCACAGGTCATTGTTCTGGGTTGTTTTGTTTGTGTTTTGTATCTGCCGCACCATTTGATGGCGTTGCACCGCCCGCCGTTGATCTTCAATCTGAAACGTTAACCGATGCCATGGAACATTACCTTTGTTAGCTGTAATATTCACCAACGTAACCAATCCAAGTGTAGATAGAAGTCCTTCATTCTCCATGCTGTCCGTTAACTTAACCACCTGTTCTGAGTCTACGGCGTCAAAGTCAACACTAAAGGTAATTATTACGCTTCCTCTCCTGCAGTATAAGACATTAAAAATAAATAAATAAAAAAAGGAAGAATAAAATGAAATAAGACGTTGGATATTCTTCCAGTTATTTACATTTTGTTTGATGACAGAAGGTTTCAGTCAGAAAATCCGCAGAAATACCAGTGATATTTGAAACATTGATTGTGAGAGACAGTGTTTCATCACATCGCAGTACTTTTGAAAATCTTCGAGGCGTTTGGAAATATTTACGCACTCAGTTTCATAACGGTGTTCATGATTATTATTTCTTTTGTTTGCACGTAATTATTATGAATTATCAGTTTGAAAAGGATTATTTTAAAATAATGTATGTGTATGAAGTAGCGTACAGTACTCATTCCATAGGTCTATCTCACATTCAATCCTTTCAATTCTCCAGAGAAATCTACAGCAGCAATTCAGTGCGATTAGAGAGAATAAATAAATCTATAATTATAATGGAGTAGCTCGCTGTGATACACCAGTGATACTTAATGCTGACATTTTCAGAAACCTATGACATTCAGCTGAGGAGAATTTGTTTTCAGTTCCGATCCGAGGGCCAACATAGAACGATTCAAGATTAAATACAGAGATTAACGTTTATGGTAAATTAAGGGTGAAAATTTCAAGTACTCTTCTTGAGACTCGCCTGCAAGATAGTAGCTTCACATCGACAGGATTGTTCAAATACAACTGCTTGATCTAGAATTTAAAACAGAAGTAAAATGTAAGGAAATGCTTTAAGGTAAGAGTCGAGTCTTGCACCAGTCAGTCCGTGCAAATTTCGGGACAACAGTGTGTTAAAATGTGAATTGCTCCAATTAGCACGAGAAGAAGAAGCAAAATTGTTTGTGGTCATGTAACATCATCTGCTATGACTCGTTGCTTTCAGAGGTGGACATGAAAAGTCAATCAATCACTCAGTCAAGATAACTTACTAATTGTCGCAGTGTGTCTTCAAGGGCAACAAAATCAGCGCTACTCTTCACTAGCAGCGAGTCATTCCACAGCCATTCGACTAAAACTGCTGTGATGTTGAAAACAACAGCTGTAACAGAAAATTAAAGAAACGTATATTTAAAAATAAACGATATTATTTATGAGCAGAATACGGTTAGCTCGGCTCTTGAACATTCACGTTTCTTTTCCAAAGTGAAGTTGAAAAGCTAACTTGAGTTGGTCAAGATTAGAAAGAAACTAGCATCACGAGCCTCGTTTCCAATTGTTAAAAACATAGATCCTAATCCGCCAACAGCTCCGTTTTCGTGACGGATTAGCGTGGACGGTAGGCCTAACCGTAGAATCAAATTCCTCCCGCGTATTTTAGACGGAGCCTTAAACAAGACTCGAACTCATTTCGCTTCCGTCATCAAAACTGTTACTAGCAATATACGTTACGTTTGTTGCTTTTGAACAAGTTTTGACTGAGCTCAGATGTTTCAGACTAATATTGTTCCATTGACAGGTTCCTTCTCTCCGAATAGCTTTGTATCACCCTCTGATTCCGATATTCAGCCATCATTTCTTTCTGCATAGGACCTCTTATAGAACAATTTTATTTGTTTCTGAATCTAGCTAAGGTAAACAAAAACCATAGGACACATACATTTTTACACGTTATTCTAAATTACCTTTGCAAAAATTGATATTACACTGTCTGCTTTCTGTGCTGCCTTCAATACATTCTTCTGTTCCCGTTTTATTGCAGCGTCGAATTCGTGTTTGCTGTCCAGTCCCACATGGTTTGGAACACGAAGACCAGTCACTCCATTGGGTCCAGTTGGTAGGCCTTTCATTTCCTAATTAATTGAATTCGTTAGTACAATGTGTGATAATGCATTTATAGCATAAAGTGAACAAATTGCCAAGTTTACATATTAAATGCTTGCTTGAGAACGACAATCCTATTTGGATGCAAAGGACGAAGAGGATTATTTGATGTCGCTAAGAACTGTTAAAAAATTACAATGATTTTGCCATATCAGTTAAACGTTTCTGTTTTTCTAAAATATAGTCCAGCTGCTTTGATCTAGTTTTTGCCGAATGTCAATTCTAATTTCTAAACATTAAGCCCGAGGCCAGCGGGAAATATTTACAACAGGAATGTTCAGTATAAGTGAACGTAGCTCCGACAAAGTCTGTACCGTCTTTAAAGTCCAACCTCAAAGTGTTCCCCATACCTTTAACTACAGAACTTTCCAATGATCCTGTGAGTGGTCGGCTTGGGGTAACTGTCCTGATTGTCGCCTCTGTCACGTGACTATCACGCCGAGTGCTGATGGTTATGTATGACGTACTTGCTACCAATGTAGATTTACTGGCCGTTGAATCTTCCGATGCACGTGTTGGGCTCGTTATTGTAGCGCTATATGGTAACAACGTTTGAGAAATCCCAACGGTCGATGTGTAAATTGGCGAAACTGTCTCTGTAGAACTTTCAAGGTTTAATGTAGGTTTGAAATAAATATTGGAGGTACCACGTATCAGCGTTGATCTAATCTTGGTAGTGGTGTCAGAAACTAAAATCGTGTTTTGGGTTCCAGTCACAGCTTCTGTTCTTGACGGGAACTTTTCGAGGGTTTCTGTGGTTTTCAAATAATTGGAGGTGCGAGATATGGATGTTGAGCCAGTGGTAGTAATAGTAATAGAATCTGAGTTCGTCTTTTCAATGTCAGTTACAGCTCCTGTCCGTAAGAAAGACTTTTGAAGGGTTGCTGAAGGTTTAACACCAATATTAGAGGTAATGGATATCGCCGTTGAGAATTTGCTGGTACCAGTATTAGCAATTGATATCAGCTTCTGGCTTTCGAACCGTAAGCTGTCAAGAGTAGCCAAGGGCAGTTCAGAGACAATGGTAGTGGCGTCAAGCAAAGAAGATGTGGAATCGATCGATATGGATCTGTCTAATGATGATGATGACGACCACGACGTAGAAGACGACAGCGATGACGATAATGATAATGATGAGGAGGAATAGGAGGAGAAGGATAATGGCGATGTTTGGGATAAGGATGAAGATGATAATGGTAATGATGAGGATGATGGTAATGACGATGATAACGATGAGGAGAAAGATGATGGGGATAAGGAAGATAATAATGATGATGATAACGATATTGGTAATGAGAAAGAGAAGGATGATGACGATGAGAATGATAATGATGATGATGATAACGATAATGTTGATGATGGGGAGGAGAAGGATGATGAGTATGAAGATGATAATGGTGACAATGATAACAATGATGATGAGGAGGAGAAGGATGATGACGACAAAGATGATAATGATAATGATGATGACGACAATGAAGAGGAGAAAGATGATGAGTATGCAGATGATAATGATGACGATGATGACGATAATGATGATGATGACGATAAAGATGATGATAACGACAATGATGAGGAGAAAGATGATGAGTATGCAGATGATAATGATGACGATGATGACGATAATGATGCTGATGGGGAGGAGAAGGATAATGGCGATGATGATGATAAGGATGAAGACGATAATGGTAATGACGAGGATGATGGTAATGACGATGATAACGATGATGAGGAGGAGAAAGATGATGGGGATAAGTATGATGATGATGATAACGATATTGGTAATGAGAAGGAGAAGGATGATGACGATGAGAATAATGATGATGACGATAACGATAATGGTGATGATGGGGAAGAGAAGGATGATGAGTATGAAGATGGTAATGGTAACAATGATAACAATAATGATGAGGAGGAGAAGGATGATGACGATAAAGATGATAAAGATGATGATGATAACGACAATGATGAGGAGAAAGATGATGAGTATGAAGATGATAATGATGACGATGATAACGATACTGATGATGATGACGATAAAGATGATGATAACGACAATGATGAGGAGAAAGATGATGAGTATGAAGATGATAATGATGACGATGATGACGATAATGATGATGATGGGGAGGAGAAGGAAGATGACGATAAGGATAATGATGATAACGACAATGATAATAATGAAGAGGAGAAGGATGATGAGTATGAAGATAATAATGATGACGATGATAACGATAATGATGATGAGGGGGAGAAGGATGATGGTGACAATGAGTAGGAGAAAGATGATGATGCCACGGATGAAGAACTAGGGCACGGTGAAACTGTCACATGATCAGTTTGGGAGCATACAGGTGGATCTATATAAGAACGAAACAAAGATGCAATCATGAACGCATTTTTAAGACATGAGTGACTACCAAATGATATTTACAAGGTAGCTAGTTAAACGTCTTTTCCTTCCCCATATTTTAATTTTAAGATAGAAATGACTTTCTTTTTTTAATATCGGAGATAAATTATGTAATTTTCGGACAAGGTATGCCGTGAATATGCAAAAAACTGATTTAAATCATTGGAAAGCCAAGTTTAATAATTTATTCCCGAAGCTGGTACAATTCTGTACATTGTCAGCTGGTGTGAACAAAGAAAATCGTCAACTGGGAGAAAATCGATCTTTAATTATTGCAAACATACCTTGACTTCCTCGATAACATTTATCCTTGGCGTCTTCTACGTGTTCCAAAAGCAATGGTCTGCGGTACAACTGCAGACAAGCGATTCTTCCTAGAAATGATTTTCCAACAATGAGCTCCCCAGATGTTCCAACCGTTTTGCTGCCAACAAATTTGGCGCCAAACAAGACCGTGTTAACATAAAGAAAAGCGTATCCAGAATTGTAGTTGTATATTAATGCCAAATGTTGCCAAAATCCGGAGTTAAAAAACATGAAGTCGAAATTCCCAATCTCCACAGTCTCGCCAGAACTTGGAAAATGCAGCCGTCCCACAACTGAGTTGATTAAAGGAGTTCCATAAAATAGCAAACCAGAAAATGCGTCGTTATCAGAGGCAAATGTTGCAATGTGACCCCCAAGACCCCATATGGGGGTCTTGTAAATCCATACAAGGATGCTGAAAGAAGCGTCCATTGAAAGAACACCATTGTGGCTCATGCCAATGTAGCTAGACGAAGCTCCAGCAAACTTGATTGACGTCTTCCCTGCGAACGGGCCTTCGGCTTCTTTGACATTGTGAGTAGTTCCACTTGGATTGGAATTACCGCTTATGTCTCGTGCCAAACCTGTATCGTCGAGTGGATACAAAGCAAATGGCTCTGAAACAATAGTGCAGGCATAAGAACATTAGAGCAGACCAGAGTCAACGTATTCATAGCCATCGATTGGCTCCAGAACAATATTGCGGTTATAACAACATAAGAACAAGTTTATTTTAAAGGAGACTTCTAGCTTACATAGCTGGCAAACAGGGATCGATATACCAGGGTCTACTAGATCATAGCCAAAATCAATTGCAACAACTTTCAGTTTACCATGGGCCTAGCTCGCTCCTCTTGACACTGACCAGTTGAAAAGTTGAAATAGAAGCATGTAATTCTCTCGAGCACGCGAAGTAGATAAAATAATTAATAGTACGCATGATAAAGCGCACCAAGATAACGATATCAAGTGATTGTTGTAAGCAAAAGAAAGAAATTACATTTAGGTGCAAGCGATTTTTTCAAGACACAGCGACACAACTCGAAAACGTCTGCACACTTAGGTAGGTTTCATATCACAGCCTTGTGCATGCGCAGCTTTTCATATCACTCGTGATGTACCTCCAGTGTTCTGAAATAGTAAGTTTTAACAAGCATTGAAGAATTTTCGGCGGAAATTTGCTTTGGTTTTTACTTTAATTTTCACAACCAAATTCATTGATTGTACCCTGTAAACTCAATGTCACCATTGGAGGCTTTCTATCTTTCTTCTCTGTCGGAATACATGTGTTATTTGTGTCCATCTCTTCGTTCTCCTTCGTTAGGGTTAGCCCACTGGTGTCTTAAGCGTCGTGAGTTATCATCTGGAGTGAATTTTCGAGAGAGTTGGCAAATTTAATTTTGAATTCTCAAGATCTCTCAAGATCATCTTTCCGTTTGGTACTATTGGACTGGACTATTGGATCAGGGATAATCGTCCTATCTTCAGAAAAACTTGAACTATATTCTGGCTTTTATATAAAATGCCATAGCCGCGTACCTACCTGACCATTGTCGCGGAAGGCACATTTTCTGCGCGTTAGTTATTTCATCTACACTGAGCCATCGACTGTAGATTTGCATGCAGGCAATGCTTCCACTGAACGCACCTGGAGACTCGGGTCCAAAACCGAGCCATATATCATGGTGAGTCTCCAACTCGAAAAAACCTGCCGAAAACTTCTTATAGTGTTGTGAACCGTCTGTACCTCTCACCAAAAAATGTATCAAGCCTTCCGAATGATGATACGAAATCCCAATGAAATACCAAGTCAAAGTTTCTAAAGTAACAGATGGAGAAAATGACAGTGGAATTTTATCACAATTTGGGTAAACGTCAAGCTGAAGTTTGTCAACATGAAGTGCTAAAAGAATAGCCAGCCTTCCTTGAGATGAGAATTGCCAGATCGTCTGCTGTCCCGTTAAAGTTTCTGCGTTAAACCAGGTTACCAGAGTTACAGATTTGCCTTGGAAGGTTCCGTTGTTTAGCAAGCGCACATAGCTGGATGTAGTTCCACGGAACCTGTAAGCATTGTCAGGTTCGCCAATGTAGCCTGGGCCCAAGGTCGTGTCATTTTCAAGTCCAGGTGAATTCCTGCAAGAGCTGCTGTCATTAAGACCACTTATACCATCCAACCGATAGAAGCCAACCAGATGTGTGTTAACTTGGGATAAGGAATGCAAAAGATATTAACAATCTAAATTTGCTCTTGCGTTCTGTCCTACGAGGGTTATACTACAATGCGATCCACAAATGAAGGATAACGTCATTTCAAGTTATATATAAAGAACTATTGCAGATGTCGCGGGGCACAATCAATGTGTATAATCTTTAAAATAAACTGTTGCATATTTATAATGGCAGACATGAATGCATCTATTTCTTCCCTGATTATTAAATTCATCTTACCATCTAGTTAGCATAAACTTTACACTATTGTAAAGTCATCTTCACTTAAAATCGGCTTAGCTTTATTCCACAGTGCAATAACATATGTTACCAAGAATTTGAATAAAATATTGAAATGTAAATTACCATATGATGCGTTATACTGCCTTTGCATTATGTTGGAACGCTTTGAACTCTTACCTTCTCTCGGTATAATCAAACAAAGGCCGTCCCAGAAAGCAAAGAAAAATGTTAGAGTCCATTGCAGATTCTGTAAGACAATCATCGCCCAGATGACATAGGAATGGTATAGATTTCTATTGGCATTCGTTGCCAAAGACATAAGTTTAGTACACACCTTGCATTGCCAAACATATACATACCATAATTATCGCGGTAGAATTAAAATCAGCTTCATCGACTCAAGAACTTCATCTTCTGTCAAACAATTGCGCGAAGAACTATTTTCACATTGTGGGTTGTGTTCGTGAATAGCGGTAAACAAATTCGCTTTGCCTCAGCGCGTTTCAGTTCTAGCATTTAACTGAATAAAAAAAGCCATGTAACATATGGTGTATGATCCATGGTTGACAGGCGATAGGCTAATTAAAGTTCTCTTCCCCAAGCAACAACTAATAAACAAAACTGTAGCGATGTATGTAACCTATTGTTCTCACTCTTCGGGGAGATCCCTGGTGAAATCCGTTTGATTTCGAGTTGGCTTAGTTTATGAAAATGTCTCGAACCCAGTCACGTGTCGCCTCCTGTGAGCGGAAAGTGTTTTCATGGCGAAATCGGAAAACTATGAAAATTGCCCTATAAGACAAACTTTTGTGCATTGCGCAAAAAAATGCGTTAGTTATCAACTTGAGTTAACAAGGTGCCAAGAATTACGGAAAAGTTCTAGAAGCTTTATTCATGAGCCCCTGGCTTAGGAGAATTGTGTTACAACATTAAATAACTCTTATTACTAAATAAATAATTATACAGACAGCCAGGGATTTTAATTAGCGCAAGTTCGTTTGCCATTGAGAATTCAAGGTAGTTTTTAACCAATGTTTTGATGTAAAATTAAACTTTCAATTTAACTTTTTTGGTTAATTTTTCTTCTTAAAAATCGTGCATTTAGGGATTTCTAAATAACTGTTGTGCGTCAGAAAAGAAATTACAACTTTTCTTTACAATTCAACAGAGCCAACGAAAGCTACCTTCAAACATTTGCATAGTCATCGAAGTTTTTCTAAACGTGAAACGTGTTTACATTGAGGTTTGTTTTGGGGGCTTTGTCGAAATGGGGTAAACAGTATTATGTCTTTGTTAGCGTGGGAAAAAAGCATAGTGTTTACCTTCTGTCAGTTAAGTAACAGTCATACATGCTGAGAGACCATTAGCGTTTCTGGAACATATATTTCACGATATCTCAACTAACCTATTTAACTCGTGAATTATAGGAATTTCTTTACAAAAATACTTCACTCCATGGTGCGCACGGTTATTGCCACGGACAAATCAGTACTGTAATAATTCATAGAACTGATCCGAACAGCTCCAACCTTGCACAAACTGAAGCGCAGTGTTACAATTATACATGCTGTAGTTCAGACCCTGTTCATACTCCTCTTGTAAAAACCTGAACTAAAACGTTACTGTCGATTTCATATACAATGGTTTCGTAGGCGAAAAAAAACAACATATCAATTGTAGTCTTTTCTAACTCATATAAATGGAAATATTGTAAATTCCTTGTCGCCTCAGTTCAGAGGAATTCGTCCTGTGAATGCCTTTTCCCCTTTGGCGATATGGGCAAGCTGTTGCGAACACTCACGGCTTGCAACGATAAGACAGTCAATAGCAAGATATTTATTTGTTATTGACCTTTCCATAAATTATACTTGTTTTCTTAACTTCTCCACTGTCTTGATCAATCTAAATTATGTCCAGGCGACTTTCCTATTTTGTTTTCTCTGAGGCTGTTGTTGGCAATTTTGCTGTAGCTCCCGCCTATATTTATGTCTTAAGTCCAAGTAAACTTTCCGGAAATTGTCATAAAATTTTTGAACTGGTTCTTGCAGTTTTTTCCTTCTCGTCTTGGAACTTGGATCTCCTTCTGTTTGGTTTTCTAAATAAAATTTGAAAAAAAGAAAACGACAAAATGTTAGCATTTCTTAACTTCGCTTTTATTTGCCTCGCATTTCATTGAGTCACAGTTACCAGTTCTCTGAGGTACAGTTTTACGGTACGTCATTAAAGTTCCGCTCAATGATCTAAATTGCACGATATAGCTGCCTTTAAGTCCTCTTGAATAAATCTTTCCATGAAGCAAGGGTCCCAATGTCTGGTGTGTGACCCTTTAATGAACGGTCTGCTAGCCATTATTTTTTTTTCGAAAAGTGAACGCTTAATTTGCCGTGTATTCGCAAAACGGCTTCTCTTGGCGACAGATCTTTCTGGGCTATTGCACCAAGGCTTTGGAGCTTGCCAAATGTCATTTAACAATATTCCACTGGGGACTGTTTTAAATCAAGATTAAAAACTTTTCTTTTTAAGAGAGCGTTCTCAGATTAGGGCCTTTTTAATTAGGGTTGTTAAGTGAATAAGGACTGTAAAAAGTATTCAGACTCTATGTGATGTAAAATGTGTTTTAGGAACCTATTTATTATGATTATTATTATTTAAATTATTGTTATTATTATTATTATTATTATTATTATTATTATTATTATTATTATTATTAGTTCGTATAAGAAGAACTGTTGTTGGTGACTGACGTTTCGACAACCTGAGCGGAAATCATCTTCAGATTCAAGTGAACAGTGTTTGTCAGTCGATGATGTTAAAAGTTTGGTCCGTTGAAAGTGATTGGTCACTTTAGCCATGATGGTATTGGCTGAAAGACTCGTGTCAAGTTTGTCATCAGTCATTGGTCAGTTTATTAATAGCCCGTTTTATTGATAGCTCGATAGCTTCATTTAATAAGGTAACTTGAAGGTAAACATACTTGTCTTACAGTATGAGTCTAGTATGTATTGGTTCAAATTTATGTGTATTTGTTCAAATCCAATGATGATTTACAAACAAAGATTTATCGCAAATTATAAGTGAAATGGTGACTTGGATAAAGTGAAATAAATGAGAAGCGTTCTCAAGTGAATTACTCATTTCACTTTGTCCAAGTCATCATTTCACTTATCATTTATCCACATTTATCATTTCGACATATCGAGTCTTGCAGTACTAGCAGGACATGTGTCACACATAAGAACCTAGTTTACGACATTGCTCGCCGCGAGTCCTCCATAGCTCAGTGGTTAGAGCCTCCAACCGGTATTGTGGAAGGCCATGGGTTCGACTTCCGTTGGGGAACTCAGAAAATTGATTTTCTGAGTAATTTACTTGAGAACGCTTCTTCATTTATTTCAAAGATCTATAATGTTATCCAGTAAAAATCAGCAGTTTTTATACATATACAGAGCCGTAACTTGTCTCAGTCAATTTTTTTGTTATTGTCGTTTCTTGTTTGTTCTTATGCTTTTTCTTTTTCTCTTTGGATAGGTAAATAGACCCTTCGCATAAATGGCGCCTACATTTGAATAACAATACTTTATACATCCTTAGCCTCGAGCTCATGTTTTCAGACAAAGGATTTTTCACATGAATGTGAGGCTTGGGATGGATAAGTATTGTGATTCAAATTTAGAGCCATTTATGCAAAGGGTCTATGATAACTCTCGGAGCAAATTAATAAGAAACCAAACAAATAGCATTGCCTCAGCCATAAATTTTCTCTTTCTACGAATCTGATATAAAACTCAAACTCCAAAATTTGCGTACTAACCCGGACGGATCTTTTTTCTTCGTCCCATTCCTATGCGCACGAGTTCCCAAATGAGTCCACAAAACACTGCACCTCCCAGTGCCTTTGCTAGCGCCATAAGTGTTTGGTGAAACAATGAAGAGTTGATAGAAAACAATTCAGTTGCTCGTTCCTCTGCTTCACTCCTTCTTGGTTGCTAGGAAACAATAAAAAAAATGACAAAGTAGGTTTCCATCTTTTGCTGTCCTCACATTGTCACCCGATATAGTGGTTATTATTTTTGTTAAGCCTTAAAACATTTTAAATAAAGATCCCTCTTTCGAATAAGTAAATAATTGTCTATTGTTTGTTCTTATGAAATAGTGGTAGTTATGATGAAAGAATAAAGAGTTTCAGTAGAGCAGGGATACTAGAGAAGTTTTCTTTCATAAAGAAAAACTCTTTTTAGTATAGAACATGAACCTTGCAGTGGATGGAGAAATTGATGGAATGACTGACTGACCGACCGACTGACTGCCTGCCTGACTTACTGCCTGTTTGACTAATTGACTGAATTATCGACCAATCAGTCAATAGATCGGTCGATGATCAATCTATTGGTTGATTGATTGATTAATGGTTGGTTGATTGATTGATTAACAGATCCATCAATCGATGGATCGATTGACTGATTGACTGACTGATTGATTGGTGTGTATATATAACAATTACACTATTCCATGAGCCCGAGTTGGATATGAAGTGATAAAATAACTAACGAGCGCGTAGCGCGAGTTGTTCACTTCATATTCAACAAGGGCGAATGAAATAATTGTTTTAGTAAATTCTCAAACCAGGTTTTGCCGCCGATTTTTATTTCGGCCATTATGGAAAACTTCGTGCGGAAAATTTTTAAACTTGGCGCATTATTTTCCATATGACGTAAAACTCGGACTATTGGCTCAAAGTCTGAGTTTTTTAGCCAATCAAAAAGCTAGAAATGCAATAATCGGAGCTGAGAATTTACTAAAACGTGATAGTGTACCTCTAATGGCGTTGTGCTATTCTCGATTATCTTAGTTATTGTTCCAGCATTGTCTGTGATATAATCACGAACTCGGTTCTGCAACTTGATGGCCTCTCCTGATAGCACCACGCCAATTCCTTTCGACAACTTAATGACTTCTTTTACTCGCAGTTGCTGAGACAGGTCTTTCATTTGACTTCCAGCAACGTAAGCATCCAACAAAAGCCCCTTCACCTCGCCTTGCTCGAGAGTTTCATAGCTTTCCTCCAGAGTGTCTCGAGGCTCTGACGAAATTCGAAAATTAAACAGAAAACACCAGCAGTAATTTAATAATAAAGGGGGCAAGTTTCTAAAGAAAATGTGGTGCTGCGTCGGTGGGAGTATTACAAGATAATTTGGTTTTATCAACTGGGTTGATAATGTGAATTGTTCACCGTAAAGAGATTCAGAAGCTGACGTTTCGAGCGTTAGCTTTGAAAACTACAAAGGAGCAATTCCAAACGTGGCTATTCAGGGAATGGGTTTTAACCAGATATGTACTAAGATGCCATAGAAAATTTAAGGAATAAAATTATCTTCAGTATGAAGATGGTTTCTCTACGCGCATGCTATCAGTTAGCGCCTGATTTATTCCCACAAAGTGACAGGAATTTTCATGTTTAGGGAATATAAGCTTAAATGATGTTTACGCGATTTACTTTTCCAATATTGAAAACAACTCTTGTTAACTTTACAGCTAAAGAAAAGAAAAGTAAAGAAAAAACTAGCTGTTGAATAAACGTTTTTTTTTTCTATAAAGACGATACTCACTAACTAGTGCGTTCCTTCTGACTCCAAGTTTATGAGCAGGCGATTCTGCTAAGGCTGTCACCTTTAAAGGCCAAAAAAATTATCTTGAATTTATATCGGTCTTTAGAAGGATGGTAGAAGCTGTGCACACCATATGGCTAAGGTGATTAATTCCCGGTCGATGCCCTGAGTGGATTGGAATTTTGAATTTTGACTACCATACTCGTGTTGTGTACTTCCACAGTAACTCTGAAGACAATGGTTTGGAAATTTTGTTTTTTTGTTTTATTTTTCTATCTTTATCATTGCTTTACAATGTTGAATTACAATTTGTCCTCTTAAGCTGGATATTGAAATTACCTATTAAAAGACACAAATTAAATACATAAATAATTTATTAATTGATTAAAGTGGTTTTTCAATTGAGTGTCGAAAGTAATAAGGTTTGAAAGTATATACTACTTATTTTGTGATAGCAAGCCAAACGTTTGGGTTAAAAGCTTTTGAGAAAAATGTATGCCATTAAGTGGGAGTTGTGCTTTTCCTAGGCGCTTCTTGCTACATGTATGTAACCCGAGCTTAGCTTTTAAGCCATTTCGCACTATTCCTTAACTTGGAGGGATTACAAAGAGTTAAACGGGAAAAAAGTAATATTTCGTTTCTAAGTAACATGTGTACCTTTGTTCCATATAAAATGATTTCTTTGTCCAAAGTGCTGAATGTTAGAGAGGTAGCTATTACTCCAATAAGTATCGACGCCATTACTAGGCCGGTTATGATCCAAACAACTGCGAATAATCTAGCGCACACTCCGACAGGAACTTTGTCTCCGTACCTAACAAATAGACATAAACACCCAAAGATTACTTTGAAGTAGACAATAATACCAATTATTATATGGCTAGCTCCGCGAGCGGGCAAGATGAATAAAATCCTGTGCTGTGATTGGCTACCCGTGCGGGCAAGATGGAGCCATCTTGCCCGCTCGGGACTACCCGCCTTGTCCCGCAAGAAAAATTTCCCCAAAAGCCATATAATAAATCCTTTATTGACCAAGCTTGTTCGGTCAAGATGGCTTGATATTGGCCTCGTTCATTTTTTGCGTGTTTATGGACCTCGACTCCGTCTCGGTCCATAAGCACGCAAAAAAAGAACTCGGCCAATATCCAGCAATCTTGACCTCACACTTGGTCAATAACCCATACAGGTCGCCAGCACCACATTCGTAGCTCTTCAGTGTTAGACAAATACAAACCGTTATTGTAAGGTTACTGGTGGATTAGGTCGACATAGAGAAATGGTTACTGCGCCCGGCAAGCATCAAAGGATCAAACAAAGATGCCAAGATTTATGTTGGAAGGTCCATTACCACGCACATTCTTTTGTTTTGCACTCATACACTATGCATGAATTACGTAAAACGTTTCTATTGGTTTGTTTCTCAGTCAGTAGTAAACAACTTGTGTGTTTTGTGCACGGCCAAGGCCACAAAAGTGGATAAGAACGTAGAGCAAAGAAATTTCTCTCAATTAACTATGATTAGGTACATCTCGGTATGAAGTCTTAGAAATAAAGTGGTGAGAGTGGAGACCAGCAAAGTTGGCTTTGTGCTTGACCGATGTGCAGAGAGCAGTGCTTTTTTTGACGTCTTGAGTATTGACATTTCCTCATCTTTATGGTCAATTGTGAGACGCCGTGATTTATTTACGACAGTCAGGTCGAAAAATGAATACAATAATTCCGTACCCGACAGTTGTCATGGAAATAAACGAAAACCAAAAGCCTTCACCGGCTCCTTTCGTAAACGACTTTGAGAAACCGTCTGATTTGCTGCTTGAGTCCTTTGTGAGAAAGGAAAACGAAAAGGAAACCTTGTTTAGTGATGAATTCGTTAGACCTATAATGATATCAGATATCAAGGCAGGCTATTGAACTAATGCTGTAATCAGTAATGGGAAAGACATGGGTAACTTTGGGCTAGATTGCAGAATACCCTGCCACTTATTTGCATGTTATTGAATAAGTATAGCAGCTATTGTTATATACCTCGTTCTTCAAAGCACACTGACACATGTATAGTATAAAGTGGTGGGGTATTCTGCAATTGCTCCTAACCACATTTAATTTTTCAAATTAAATATCAAGTGGAACCAGCTTTCCCAGAAAAGGAAGCAATCCTGGGAGATCCTGAAAAACTAAACTAAACGACTTCTAGTCTAACTAGTGATTTTAATTAAGCCTAGGGAAAAAATACTTACAAGAGCCCAAACGATGATACCGGCTACCAAGGCCATGATTAAACAGAACAAGTACAGTGGAAGAAATTGGATGATTGTAGATATGGCAGTAGTGCTACTTGTATCTTGACTGACAGTAATGAATGCGATTCCGGGAGACTCGACCAGTGGAATAAAAACGTATTCCCTTTGGAATTTCGCATCGTCCATCGCTCCAATTATTGGAAAGCTAACTTGTGTTCTATGATCGACATCCTCGCGAACGCTGTTTATGGTTCTTTTGTAGGCAACGCTCCCTTTACCATTGCTGGTGAAATTCAGAACTGTGAGTCCATACCCGTTTATGCAGATACTACATGACTTTAAAAGCATTTCCTCCACAAGAGTTCCAATAATTCCATACGGTGAGTGATTGTTTACTGGTTTTGTAACATATGGGGGAAGCTCTGCCCAGTTTGTATAGAGGACTTTGGGGCATGGACAGGTTTCTGTTGGAACAAAGACAAGAATGTACGATATGTGTCTCCCCAATAGAACACACATGCAAAATGTGCCTAGGTTTGACTTCTTCAGAAAAGGCCAAAGCAATTCTCTATTTGACAAATAGATGCCATGCTGCTGTGCTTCTGTTCAGTAACAGTGTGACAAGAACAAAACAGTAGCAGACGAGTCGTTAGGGGAACGGGAGTGTGTCGCTTATTTTCTAACTATATTTTGACGTCGTCTGTGATCTGTTACTAAACAGACACACGGCAATATGTATGGGTTATTGACCAAGTGTGAGGTCAAGATGGCTGGATATTGGCCGAGGTCTTTTTTGTATGTTTATGGACCGAGACGGAGTCGAGGTCCATAAACACGCAAAAAATATCAATTTCAAGCCTTCTTCACCAAACAAGCTTGGTCAATAAAGGATTTATTATATGGCTTTTGGGGAAATTTTTCTTGCGGGACAAGGAGGGTAGTCCCGAGCGGGAAAGATGGCTCCATCTTGCCCGCTCGGGTAGCCAATCACAGCGCAGGATTTGATTCATCTTGCCCGCTCGCGGAGCTAGCCATATAACAAGGGATCTAAAAAACGCTGTTAATGACACCATGCATCTGTCGTCGAATAGATCATAAATGAGAACCAATCAAAATGCGAGGATAATTCGACATAAATAATGACAATTTAGCCTTTACCTCCAGTTACTCGAGAGGATGATATTCCATCTCCTTTAGCGGTAAAACCAGCCACACGAATAATGTAAGAAGTAAAGCTTTCCAATCCTTTAAGTCGTGTGAGTAAACTTCCTGGATAATCCACGGTAACTGTAGTCACCCTAGCATTCTCTTTTAGTGGTTGATCAGCTTTTTTCACTGGGGTGTACATGACGTGGTAACCAAGGAGTCTGCCCATCACATGTTCCTCTGGTATGGCTTTCCACGAGATTGACAAGGTGGAAGAATCGATCATGTCTGACACATATACGGACGGTGCCTCCTTTGGCACTAGAAACAAAATAAGCAAACTTCATCCTTTCAACTCATACTTCAAATATTACACATTCTACTATCATGAATAATTAATTTACATGTATCTCTCAGCAATGTTTAAAACTGAGGAAGAAACTCTATTTTGTGACCAATCAAATGAACGCTACTGAGCAGTGGCTATCATGCGGTACTGTTTATTACGCTGTACAAGGTGGTTCTAACTTTCAAGTCTGTGGATGAAACCCTAGTGTGTGACCATTCAAATGAAAGCTATTGAGCAGTACTTTCGTGTGGTACTGTTTATTACGCTGTACAAGGTGGTTCTAACTTTCAAGTTTGTGGATGAAACCCTAGTGTGTGACCATTCAAATGAAAGCTATTGAACAGTACTTTCGTGTGGTACTATTTATTACGCTGTACAAGGTGGTTCTAAATGTTTAATTCCAACTCATAATATCCTTGCATGGAAATACTCACATTTAGTATCTTTTAAGTGCAAATGGCATTGCATTATTTGTCTGACTTCCTATATTTCTTATAACGATGGACGGAAAACCTTTGATTGGGTCACTTATGGACAAGTGTTCTGGCCAACTAATCCATTCCTTAACTCTTATAACATAGAGCATTAACTCTGACGAGCAATCTAATTCTGAATCAGTTAACACACCTCCTTCTTCCATTTTGATCTCTTTTGCCTCTCCCGGAATTCCATTGCCATTGTCATTGAAAGCCATAACTCTCACTGTGTAGACAATTCCCTCCAGCAGCTCCTTCAGATGCAGCGACGACGTCTGATCGTCAACAGCCAAGGTACTCCACTCCACACCTCCCTTAAGGGGACGGTAACCCACCCGGTATCCATCAATTGGCTCATCGTCAGGTGATACCCAGAATACTTTGAAGCTGTTGGCACTAGTTAGATAAATCTTGGTGATATTGGGAGTCTGATTTGGGACTGTGGTGAAATAAATTTCAATGTTATAAGCTCAGATATTAAGGAGTCTCTATCTTTGAATTAGGATTTGGCATGTGAGATTTGAGAGTTGCTTAAATATACGACGATGTGCTTTAAAGTAAATCAATAATATTGTCTTCATATGATTAACTTTGGCATATGATCTTAATTTGTTTCAAAATTTGACAAATAATAACTCATAATTAGACTGTGTACACTTTAAAATATTAAATATTGTCCGTTATTTTCTTTTCTCTTCTTGATAATCAAGGCAAGATGATTTCAAAATGTCCTAGTTTACTTTCCTTTCTTTTTTTAATCAGTTGTATTTCGAAATCTTTCCTTATCAAAATTAAAAATAAGATGGCCAGGTATATATATTCTATATTCTTTAATTGTAAATACTGGATATTGAACGTTAATAGTTTGTACAAACATGTTGAGTAAGCAGCGTAGCATTCTGCTAATTTCAATAGACCATTTTACAGTTGTCTGCTCAGTGACCTGACCTTTGAATGGCAGCGAGGCTGGAGGTGACCTTGTTTTGATACAGACCTCACTGTTTTTGTTGTGTAAATCAAGTTGTTCTAATGCTAACTAGGTGCATTTACACATGACAAAAGCGGAGAGGTCTGTATCAAAGCAAGGTCACCTCCAGCCTCGCTGCCATTCAAAGGCCAGGTCACCGAGCAGACAACTGTATAATGGTCTCAGTGCTGGTGGATGATGATAATACTAACTTCCCACAGCAGTGAGGGAAACATTGGAAATCGCTAGGTCAGCTAATCTTCCGTCCTTTTCAGAAATTTCCGTGAACATGAGTATCTCATGGGAGTCAACGGCTTTGAAAATTACTGTAAAATTGGCGATAACACTTCCGTTCCTGTACGAGGAGGATAAATAGAGGATATTACATGATGTCACCATTGTAAGATATAGCAACATCGCATTTCAACATATGCCAAACACAGCATTTTAAGACAAGTTAAGTATCATCTACTGCATGCAATTAGACGTCGACATTAAACTCAAACGTTTCCAAAAGGTGAAACATGATTTTTGAAATTTAAATCACGAAGCCATTTTAAGTGTTCTCCTGAAGCTAAGTCCTATGTAACATAAGGTTTTAACAATAGACCAATTTCGGTATATTAAATTTAAGCCTAAGTACAATGGACCTCAGAACGAGGCTCTAGGGAATAAATACAGAGTTTGTGGGGTTTAGTCCCTGGAGCCTCGCGCTGAGGTCTATTGTTTTGGGCTGAATTTTAATATATCGAAATTGGCCTATTAACACTGATTAAGAACTTGATATAAAGGACAGCTCACCTGCAATGGTTCAGAATTACATTTAGCAGTTTTGAACTGTCTGCATACATCTTTTCAATCTAAACACATAAATTAAATGAGCATATGCATGAAATGTATTTCTCTTCTCTACAGTGACATGAAAACAAAATTAATTGTAGGTCCTTGTTCAAGCTAAGTCACAAACATAATCCAAGGAATAAGCCGCAAAATGTCGCTATTCGAACTACCATCTTTGTATAATCAATACGAGCTTATCTGGACAAGATTTCACCGCTAATTTGTATTCGCGTAGCACTTACATTTATTTTTAACTTGTCCTCGAGGCGTCTGAAAGCCACGCTGTGCTTGTCGAAGAGTGAGTCGTTCCAGATTTCTTTCGTCATCTTTGCTTCAACACTCAAGGACACAACTGTAAAGACGGATCGAATATGAATGTGAGATATGTAAAGTTACATGCCAATGCTCTTTAGATTAGCGTTCCGTGACATGAAGCGGCGAGGAACATTGTTACTACCCGTTACTTCCGGTGTCGGTCCAAAGTAAAATCCATCCTAACACAAGGCCAGGTTTTCTCTAACAATTCTGAAGCTGGTAAGCTTAAGTCTGTGTTTCGAGCCAGTAGCCCGTCGCGTCTCTCATATTTCCGTTGTATGAAGCAACTAAGAGTATTTTTGTTCCCACCAGAATGGGGTTACATTCCATCACAAGGTTACTGATTTTTAGAATGAAATTTGCCGGCACCCATTTATACACCCGGTTAGAGAATGGCACTGTGAGAGTAGAGGGTCTCACTCGAGAACACGGCGCAATGACTCCTGCCAGGCCAATTCTTCAGTACCTAGTTCAGTTGTACACCAGGATAGAGAAAATGTGGCAGAAAATGTTTTGCTAAAAGAACATAACAACGACTTTGGCGAGTACCATCAGTGTCGTCAACACCAACACCGACAACAATATTAACATCAAACTTGACATCAGTAGCAATAGCGGTATCAACATCCATACAAAACAGTCTATCTATTCCTTGAGTACTTTATATGCACAGTACAAAAGAACCGAAACGTCCATTCTTAGGATAATCTACGACTTATATTTCACTGGCAAATTGTACCTTGGCACGGATGCGCGTTGCAATTAGTTACGTCATTGTTTGCGCCATGGCACTCATTATCATTTCTGGTAGAATTATCTACGCAGGCACGTGTCCTGACTCGGAGACCGCTGCCACAGGGTTTGGTACAAATAGACCACGAACTCCAGTTGTTCCACGAGTAATTACTGACATTACCTAGGAGAAACATATGTTGGGAATATGCTGTTTTTCACTTACGCGTCTGCGTCAGTCGTTTGCAAAGTGTTAATCGCGTTTCTAGAAATGAACAAGCAATTAAGCCAACATATTAAAAAAGGAAACAAAACTGATTCTACACTACAATAAATATGCATTTAGCTATAGTATTCAAACTCTGCAAAAGCTGTTACGTTTAACACTTTAAGGTGTTTATAGGGACAGAGAATTGGCAATATAAGGCGATGAACAACAATATTCAGGTCTCTGTTTCCAGTCAACAAGTTCATACATCAGTTACCTTTGTAGCCAGTGGCGTCGCTAGAAAACATTTGCTGAGATGTTTTCGTGGGCGAAACGTTCTGCGTTTCTCGCCTGCTTCTCTCTCTTACTTCTTTTGTAAAGGATGACGTATTACCACTATGGAAGAGTCCATCTGATGTGGGTAGGGCAGGACCGCTTGATAAAATGACCATGCTCACCGCATGCGCACTTGTGAAGTGTGAACTGAGTATTACTTTATTGGAGTAAACGTCATCTGAAACCTCAAAACCAATGGCATTGCTTGACGAAAGCCTTGGAAGTGATGTTTTCGTTGCCCCGTTCAGCGTAAAAGAAAGCATTTCTCGCGAACCTTTCAGGGTTGTGGAGCTCAAATCTTTTGCAGTCTGTCTAAAAGAATAGCTTTGAGACAGCGTGGGTGTACTAAAATGGAGCTCGCCTGCTGTGGAAAGAGCAAGACGACTTGATGAAATTACCATGCTTACATTACTCGCGAATTGCGTAGCGAGTTGTACTGTATTGTAGTCATCTGTAACCACGGACTCAATGACATGGCTTCGCATAAAAAGTTGCTGATATGTTCTCGTTGCTTGGGTTTTATGCATAGAATGGGTTCCTCGCACAGCCGGTGTCGATTCTTTTACACTGTGCCTAAAAGAATAGCTTTGAGACAACGTTTTTGTACCAAAGTGGAGTTCAGCTGATGTGGAGAAGGTAGGACTGGTTGATGAACTCACCAGGCTCGAAGAATTCGACAAGCCCTCCTTGAGGGTAACTGTGTCGAAGTAAAAGTCATCTGTAACCTCATTCATTGTGCTAGATGCAAACACCGTGCTTATTTTGGCGTCCTTTGTCAAAATATGCGTCGACGATGTCTTTGCTAAGGAAGATGGAGAGTCCCTGGTTCTTTCACTCTGTTTGTTTAAACTTGTCAAATCAGTATCGTTGTCCTTGTGTTTTAGCGGACAAATGAAAGGACTCTCATCTTCATTCGGCTTATCTGTAAATCACAAAAACCACGTAAGTTAACACTTGCAATCTTATGTGTTTTTAACGCTTTGGATACAAGACTGGCTGGTGTTGTTGTGTTAACGTTGTGTTCTCGGACGAGAGGACGCAACTTAATAATACTTTCCTCTTCATCTCTGCGAAGGTGTACAATGCGCAAGCGAATTGTTAGAGCAAGTTGTAAAGAGCTAGGAGCCTAAGAAATTGACCTGCATTCAATCCGGAGAACTGGACTTGGAGGAAAATCTGAAGGTAAGCTCCCGAATGACGTGCTCTCTGGCTCCTAAAATCCAATACCTTATGGAGTAAAGATCACTATCCCTTTCATGCACCTCCTAAAAACGCTTTTGCACGCCTTCCCTGCTAGTGTTGAAGGACTTCTGTGTTGTTGCTTTTTTCATTTCTCAAGCAGTTTTCTCAAATAAGTAGGACCTTTTATGACCGTAAAATGAATATCTTAGCTTACCTTAATGTACGTTTATTTATGATTTAGATTTTTACGTGTTTTTTATGCACCCCATAGCGCAACGAGAACAGATGATGATGATGACGATGATGATGATAAAGCCTAGCTGCTTCTTTGCCAAAGCTGAGCACGAATAGTAAAATAAGATAACTAAGCTTACCCCCGCTTTCGTCATCATTGTCATTGTTGGGGTCGTCGTTGTCGTCATTACCTTTATCATAAGGAAGGTTTTCGCATAAATCCCTAGCTTGCAGTATTTCAGAAAAGCTGAGACTCCTGCGATACACCATGAAGCACTCCATTCCGCCGTGGAAGGGATATCGGGAATGGTGTTCGTTGGAAACTCCCGTCACTGATTCTGATTCCATGTTATTGCCCAAATAGACATATTCCGGCTCTTCCACTTCCAAAATACCCAGAAATCCACTGTAAGGTTCACCTTTGCTAGAACGAAGCGTTACATTTCCATTGGTGTGATTATAGGTAGCGGCTAGCGAATACCACTCTTGTTTCTGTACTTGGCCCTTTAAATCTAACTTCGTGCTAGCACTTAACTGCTCGCCGTCACTCGATTTCATGGAGAACCAGATCCTGTGTTTTTGAAGTGAAATTAGAAGGACCGACTTTCCTTGCGCAGAAAATGCAACAATTGTCCTACGCCCAGCTTGTATTGGTTTTATTCTTATAAATATGGTCAAGGATTTCACCTTCAGGTTTCCATTGTTGTTTGTTATTCGAATGGTCCTTATGTGGTGTTTCTTTAATGTCACATAATCTCCTGCTACGTCAGACATTTTGTTCCCAGATTCATCAAGCATTTCTGCTTCTCCGTTATTACACATGCTTGCATCTCTAGTGGTGACCCTTCCCTTGAGCGGATACACAGCCACTGGATCATTTGCAGCCAAAACACCTTTCACGACAAAATACACGAATAGGATTAATAGTCACACGTGGTCATTTACCGACAATTGTAGGAATTTTGTAAGAAGTAGTTGCTTTGATATTAATGGCTAGCACTTTGAGTAAAATGAGTTCGATCCGAAAGAAAAAAAAGCGGTAAAGTTGAAAAAAAGCCTAAATGTTTAAGAAACCTGGGTAACAGAGTTTTGAGACCATTACCGCGCAAAAAATCTACCAGTTTATAATCCTTGTCAGTCTTGTTTACATTGATTTACATAATTTCATTCCTCAAGGGAAGATATGTGTGGCTTCATAGCTCATAGCTTCATAGCTCAGTTGGTAGAGCATCGCACCGGTATCGCGGAGGTCACGGGTTCGATTCCCGTTGAAGCCCTGATTTTTTTTTCAAGCTTCTTCTTTCCAGGTGCTTAAATTGGAAAATATACTTCAATGTTTACATTCCTTGTTACTTTGTGCTTTAGAATTACCTCTATGATGCCTTTTCACTAAATTATTATTTGGAGGCTTTGTATATCCTTTATTGATGGCAAACATTACTAAAAAAATCACCATAACGACAAGACTTCTTCAATCGAGTAAATACATCATATTTGGGGGCATGGCACAGTTTTCGCATCCTCTTTGGTTTTACATGTAATGCCGGTTAGGGAGTTTAAGAAATGATGACGACGACGATGACGCCCGGACGCTGTACGGAAATGTCTTCGTCCAATCACAATCGCGAAACGACTTTCTCACACGTGGGAAAAGTGTTTCATCCAATCAGAATTCAGCTGTCAAAATAAATCAGTCAGTTCGTAACGCTCGAGTTGTTGTTGGCGCCTCTTCAATCTTCATTCACAGAAATTTGTAGAGTTTCCACAAGCTTTCACTAGTTTTCCCGTAAAGTAGCAATAAACCACAGACAATGGCGGAAAGCTCGAACAATTAAGCAGTATTTGGTCATTTGACGTTCATGATTGTAGAGGACAGCAAAGAAAAGAACAAAGATTTTAACGCACGAGCACAGCTATTGGTTTTGCTCATTAAACCTTTTGTTTGGTGACGTTCTCGTTACCGTCGTCGTCGTGGTTTGCTATAGCTATAAGCTCCTTATTGACACCTGCTCAAGCGCTCACCTGTACCAGGTTGTTTGGTTTTACATGTAATCTTGACACCTGTCCAAGAGCTCACGTGTGCCAGGTTTGAGAAAAACGACAGGGAGTCGATATTCAAGAGTGTGCATTCCTGTCGCACGAACATTAAGATATTCACAATTCTTTACCAAGGACCTAGAGTCTGGAACTGTCTTCCTGCCTCTATTACCAATTTTTCAAGCTTTCCTACGTTTAAGAACAAAATGCTGCTAGAGTTTTTATTAAATAGTTTCCGAGTTAGTTTCTGCCGCACTCCTTCGCAGCCCTTATCTTGTTTAATATTGTGATGCGAAGTGGCCTTTCCTTTTGCCTGGTGGTTTCCTGAGGTCTCCTCGCCTAACAACCTGCTGTATATATTTAAAATTTGTTATACACATAAAGGCGAATAAATGATGATGATGATGATGAAGAGTTTTTTTTATCCAAATGAAATGCAAAGTGAGATTTATAGTTTTTGTTCACGGGAAAGTCCAGCAATCCGTTGTTTGCAAAAAAAAGTGCTGAAATTTTTGTCAGTGTGAAAGAATCGAAGTGCTTGAACTACTAAGAAGCAGTGTTTAACTCGATGTTTTTTTTCCTGAGTTTGTTTCCAAGTTTGTTCCTCGCAACAGTGTAATCGATAAATATTTGAGATTGCGAAAAATGTTATTATTCCAGTTGTAATATAACTGGCAATCTTGCTTTGGTAACGAAACATCAACTTAAGCAAGTAGCAAAACTCCTGTGCATATCTTGTAACCTGGCAATTTCGAGTCCTTTAGCTTCAATGGTTTACACGTGAAAGCGAAATAAAGCCAGCATACCTACTGTAACGTTTGCGAAAACTGTGTTCACCTTGACTGAGTCCAGTAACTACTTAAAAGTCTCTTCACCGATTATTATACAATTTCCTCAAAAATAGTTTTTTGAAATCAGTGTTACATAAGGAAAACGTCGAGTTAAGTCAGATTTTTTTATTTTTTGGTAATCTAGCCACAAGATAAAAGGTTTAAAAAGTTTCCTTTACATAGCTTTATCTCTTTTGCGTATGCAAAGTTTAGGTCTCGGAGAAATCTTTCATTTTTAAATATTTTTTCATTGTGGGTATCTTTGTTCGGAGAGCTAAATGCTATTCCTAAATATAGAAACAGCTTATGTTAGATTGATTAACATATGCCCACCATGATCTGTCGATTTAGTTAGTATTTCCGTTCAACTATTTCGTATTTCATATATTCTTAGACGATTTTCTTTCTTTCTCGATTTTAATACGCCTTTTGAGGATTACATTTTTTTCAAATATGTTTCATATGCACTAGTTTTTATTAATTTTTCAGTATCCCACTGAAATTACGTACGGAGTTATAATTTCACAGAATACCAAAAAATAAACCGGAGAACTACACATCTTTTTCACTGAACCACGCTTCACTTAAAAATACAGGGCATTCGTTTTTACTTACCTTTTATCAGGAAACAAACAGAACATTTTAACGCTACCAAAGTGAGAACAGGAATCTGTGAAGACAACGAAAACTAGTTGTCGGTATTTTCGTTAGTGACGATCGAGACTGTTAAAGAAACGATCAGAAAATAATCGGAAAATACGTTTTTTGAGTCACTCACCATAATGCCTGCTGATAAACACTTTTTAAATTTTCTTTCCACAGCACTTCAGAATTACAACATGAGATATGTGTGTTAGCCTTGACATTACTGTGATAATAAACTTTGTTTAGACTTCTCGCACAGATGTTTTAACTCACAGGGCATGATACATGTTTATATAACGATAAAGAAAGAGACCCCCCACGAAATGGCCTGTTATATAAGAAAAATGTTTTTTCGCTATTTTGGAGCTACGGTTATTAACAGAAAGGCAAGGCTGGAACGAGAGCTGCTCGTTGTAACTAATTAATAGACCTTTTCATGGTTGCTATTACAACATGAGATATGTGTGTTAGCCTTGACATTACTGTGATAATAAACTTTGTTTATAGACTTCTCGCACAGATGTTTTAACTCACAGGGCATGATACATGTTTATATAACGATAAAGAAAGAGACCCCCCACGAAATGGCCTGTTATATAAGAAAAATGTTTTTTCGCTATTTTGGAGCTACGGTTATTAACAGAAAGGCAAGGCTGGAACGAGAGCTGCTCGTTGTAACTAAGTAATAGACCTTTTCATGGTTGCTGGTGCCATCTTGCCTGCAGGTGCAAACTCGGCAAAAATTACAGTAAATGCATTGGGGAAAAGTAGAGATATTGATGACTAACAACTCATGGAAAATTCGACTTCTGAAATATTTATGAATTAAAAACTGTAGATACCAGGAAAAAAAAAATACCTATCAAACTTGAGGGAAATAGCCTTGCTAGAAAAGCCCCAGATGATGATTTCATTTTGCCACACATTTGCTTTTAAAAGAGTAAAACCTTTTTGCTTGCTTTAGTACGTCATGAAAATTTCAGAACGTCAATCACTGTCAAATTTTTGGGCATCGAACTTTTAACTTTTCCCATACATTTACTGTAGTAATACTGTAATACATTTACTTCGCACGGTGTTTGCCTCCAAGTAAGATGGATGGCGTCAGCAATCGTGAAAAGGTCTATTCTTACAACACCACGGGATTCCAGAGTCCATCACAGAAAGCATTGTTGCTTTAATTGTTTGAAGCTATAACAGTAATATTATTTCCAAAAAAACGTTAAATTATTTACGAATCTTTTCAAACTAAACTGAGTTGGCCTTTAAGTGAAAAACTATAAAGTTACAAACCGTGATTAATCTACATAGAGATGCAGTTACAGTTATTTGGTAAATTTTCAGTTACAAGCCCATTGTTTCCTTTTGCACTGATAGTCGATAGCTTCAAGTTATTTAAATGCAAACACGTTTTCTTTTTGGTCCTGAACCAAAAATTATGCCGTCGAACCTCCGGTTGCGTTTACCTCTCCTCAGCGACCGGTTTTCCAAAATACCAAAAATTTTCAAGTCAAATCAATATATTTGGAACCTCTCGTAAGCGACCACCTCTCGTAAGCGACCGCAACCACTTAAGTGCAAGAAGTTTGAATTTTTCTTTTCTTTTTAATTTTAACCCTCCGTAAGCGACCACTTGAAATATAATAAAGAGGAATTAAGGTAATAAGGTGTTGGAACATTTTTGTATTCCTGGGTAGTACAAGAGACGGAAATTTCTCAATAGAAAAACCGGATCTTTTTCTCGAAATTGACTTTTCACATGAATAAGACATCACATCGGCATTGGTGCATGGGTTAAGTTTCGGTAGTTTCCATATTCTAATGAGGCAAATTTCGATTCAACAAGGTCTAAGCTCTCGTAAGCGACCACCTCCCGTTAGCGACCACCAAGGCTTGACATTTTGGGTGGTCGTTTACGGGAGGTTCGACTGTATTTATTTTCTGCTGCCCCAGCTAAAAGCCTATCCTGCTTGGATTTTGTCGGCGGGACTTGTCAGTCCAGGTTAGCGCTTTCCTATTGAGAAGTTATCAATATTGTTATTACTTTTATCTCGCCTTTTTTTTTTGCATATATATTTATCGTTTTGCACTTCATTTTTTTATCCATCGAAGGCTGTAGATGGACAGCCAAAAGCTCGTGTTCTTTTTTAACATTTTTAGCCGTCGAACGTTTTTATTGTAATTTTGATGTTTTAGGAAGTTCGCGCTAATTGTTTGTGCGCATCCTTACTGCGCACGCAAATTTACACCCCACGTCATGCATCGAGGGCGCGCTAAGTAATGAAATATACAATGACAGAGCAGACGGCCATTGCCATAGCTTTGCCTGGATTTAACAATCTTGGACGTTCGGTGACCCCTATTTTTCTTTTAATGAATCATTTTCTCTACCGATTTTCCACGTTTAGTTAAATTTGTGTTGACAGTGGTTTGCAGTCTTGGGTAAGGCATGGATTAGCGACATAAATAGGGGTGGGATCACCAAAATTCAAGGTATGTATAATTAACATTATTTTTTCATTTTATGAAAAAGATTCTAATTTGGTTTACAGTCTTTTATCTCGCAATTAGAGAGAGGGAAGTTCAGAGAAAACAGTTGTCCAAAGAAAACGAAAAAGAAAAAGGTAAAAGACGCTTTTAAATGCATTTGAGGTAAACTTGATGTTACTAGACCAGCTCTCTGGCAGTTTTGGCTTTTTTAGTTATTTCAGGGAGCTGGTATAATTTAATTTTTCACAAAAAAATGGAGTTTTATAAAATGAAGCCCATCTTGATTGCAGTGAATAGCGGATATCTTTCCCCAGGAAAGTTAATAGACCTTTTTACCGATACGGCGGCCATCTTGAATTCCGAGGAAATTATGGGATGCCCAGGGGGCAGATGAGAAATAATTAAAAAGAATACTGTGGCGTGATAACTTTTAACAATAATTTTTCGATAACCATAGGAACAACTGCCAAATATCGTGACGGAAAGATGTAACGCTTGTAATATTTGTTATGGAATATGAGAGACAAGCAGTAAAAATTTATCCTGAAAGCTGTGTATACGATAAATTTTCCAGCGATTACCCCCTCGGCAGCCCATAATTTCTCAGTCAAAACAATAGAATTCAAGATGGCCGCCGTATCGGTAAAAAGGTCTATAATGGCAATTGACGTGGGAGCACAGAATCAGTGCTTGGAATGTCACATCTTAAATTTCTAGGGTACTCGAAATTTCCATGCAAAAGGTTTTCAAACCAGAATTGCTTAAGGAAGTCATTATTCTTCTCCTATCGATTTTTGAAAGTTTCGCGGATTTGTTTGGAGTCTAGGAGCCTCTGGAAGAACGATCTTGTCGATGGGATGTTCCAGGACCGCGGAATTGGATTTCAGCCTGACTCTCATCACAAGCCCGTCTTTCTTGCTTGGGTTTACTTCCAGGATGCGACCAAGGGGCCACGAGTTTTCTACAACGAGTACAATGTCTCCAGTTTAAAAGTAACATCTTTATCTTTGCAGTGATTGCCTTTTCATTCACAGCGATTAAACTCCCAGATACTGACTTTTAAAAACAAACTTTAACCGAATGGAATAAAACTAAGCATAAGCTCACAAGTACGCATTGCGGACCTATGTAACTGATGATTGCGTTATGTGCGACATTCACCATAGGTAACCCAGGCTCACTGTGTGTGACACGTGACATAATATAGGAAAATATAGAGAACATATGAGGTGAAGTTTAGGTCTGAAAATTTGCTAGAAAAATGGAAATAAAAATCGATGAAACTTACCATGTGGCGAGTTGTTGTTGTCCTTAATACGTACACGTAGTTTTGGGGAAAAGCAGTCTTCATCATCTTTCCTTCATAGTAAAAAAAGATGATGATGACTGCTTTTCCCCAAAACTACGTGTACGTATTAAGGACAACAACAACTCGCCACATGGTAAGTTTCATCGATTTTTATTTCCATTTTCTAGCAAATTTTCAGACCTAAACTTCACCTCATATGTTCTCTATATTTTCCTATATTATGTCACGTGTCACACACAGTGAGCCTGGGTTACCTATGCATTCACGTGTCGCTTCTTGTTTACAGTAGTAAACTATGAATTGAATGGTGCTTTCGTTTGTGATTTTCCGTCCTTTAATTTCATTACTTTTCTGTAATGGCGAGCAGAGAGAAAGACGAGGGTACAAAGGCAAAAGGGAAAGAGCTTTGGGCAGCTCTGAAAAGCGATCCGCTCGACAACGAACAAATAAAGTTGCTCCTTGAATTCAGCGCGCCAGCGAATTTCCGAGAACCAGGCAGTCAGAAGGTAAGCTGTAAAATAGACGGATAAACCTGTATTTAGCACGGCTTTAGCTATGGTAAAAGATTAAATGTTTAGCCTGGTTTAAGAGTCATTTTGTTATATTTCACAAATACATGTACGTCTTGATTTGTACCTGAAATGTAGAATGTTCGCACACATGAGCCACGCATGATTGCTTCTCAATCGCGTATGTCCTATTTTTATACTTCATATCTATATTCAGGCACACATGTATTCCTATAATGCGAAACAAAATAAGAACGCTTCTGAGTATCTACAAAAGATCGATGTTCTGCTTGTAGTAATTATGCGAATACTGAGCGGAGCATGAAATTCGTAACCCTCAAATGTTCATTAATAATGCAATCAAGAATCGTGTTTCTCTTTGAAAGCAAGTCGAGGGCCCACGAGGACTGCACACCGAAATAAAGTCAGGCTTAGTAAAAATACGCTGCCCATTTTTGTAGATTTTCCGTAAGCGTTTTTGGTATCCCTCCGATGCAGTGTTCCATGTTTCATGCAAATTTAATACGAAGTTCAAACAATTTAGCCTCCGGGAAAATTCCCTTTGTTTGTTTATAGTTTCTACTTCCGTTTAGCCCGGAAGTACACGAAGCTTCCAGTGTACGTCGAGTCGTTGTCAAGTGAAACTCTTGGCTTCTTGTTAGAAATTTAGAAATGTCCTCTTCAAATACAAAGCATTTCTAGAAAGATAGTAATAGTATTTTGTAACTTATATGCACCCACGAAGGCTAACAAATTAGATCGTAATCTTGGTTTATCTTATATGCGCATTAGCTTGAGTTACTTTTAGCGCGAGACACTTTTCTCAAAAATTTATACTGTGATACATTTATTCAGAAAGCTGATCCTACCCTGATCATATTCTATATGTAGAATTTTTTTCGGGAAAATTCCCACTGTCAATATCTGGCCCGTTGTAAGACTTGCAGTTTAATAGTTACTTCCTTAAAAGTGTATGAAGCTTCAAGAGAAGCGATGTTTTCGTAGAAAGTCTTGCCATCTTGTAGGAAACTGCTTTTTCAGTAATAAAATGGTTAAGGCTATTTTGATATGTGTATTTCGCAGTTGTCACTTACTGTCAACACAACGTATAGCCTTTCATTAGCGTTGTTTCCTATTTTAATAGGAACACCATGTACCGTTTGACATACTGTTCTTGAAAAGTCGTTCACTGGAATATTCACGTCCTCAAGATACGTGAAAAGCTTACAGCTTGCAGGTTGAATTAGACGTAAACTCCAAACAAATTCAACCGCTTTCCAGCTTTTTTTTTCTTTGTTCTTTAAGTGTGGGTTGATTATAACTGCACGTATATAGGGAAAATAATGAAGCTAGTTTGACATGTTTTGTTTCTATGCAGACGGGTAGAACGCCCCTCCATTTTGTAGTGTGTGAGATAAATGGAGACAACGAACTGATGGACATGCTGTTGAAAAATGGAGCAGACACAAATCTGGCTGACTCCGTATGTTTCTTTCACTTTCTTAACGCCCTACCCATTCTACGCAGGAGGAATTTGACAACGGAGTTTTATGACTCCGGTTAGCCTTCCTTCCACACTAATCCGTCACGAAAACAGAACTTTTCGAAAACGCTCTTCTAACCAGAGGAATTTGAAAACGACGGCTTTGCGTTTTAGTGTGGACGGGAAACATTTCAATAAGGGAGCTTTTCGAAAACGGTGACATCACGATAACAATGGGGTTTCCTTGCCCGAGTTTTTCTCGGTGGCGTGGCCGAGTGGTTTAGAGCCTGGAGGTCCCTGGTTCAAATCCTTCACCCTACCACTCAATCTGGATTTGTTCTCGGTAGTCTCGAGTTCAACTCCTCGACCGCGTTGTGTAAATAGCCAACTCGTCAGCACCCCACCAGTTGGGATTCTTAACAGTTTACGTTCTATTTGAAATATTTGTTTATTTATTTTTTTATATGACTTGGGTTTGTAGCCGATCTAACGCGTGCTCTGATTGGCTAATACTAGGGCATTATTCTCCAGTAATGCACACGGGCCGATTACGGGCCTGCAAAAGCCAAGCAAAAAGCCATATAATAAACAACTTATTAACCTCGAACGTTCGGTCTTTACGGGAAAATCTCAAACCTCGGCATTGCCGTATTGACCTCGCTATCGCTCGGTCAATACGGCAAGGTCTCGGTCCGAGATTTTCCCGTAAAGACCTCACTCTCGGTTAATAAGTAGTTAATAGTGTTCCCAATTAGCACAATAGTGCTAAACACATTGACACTTAAATAAAGCTATTATTATTATTATTATTATTATTATTATTATTATTATTATTATTATTATTATTATTATTATTATTATATATCAACCACGGCTCATTGAATCGTTTTTCTTTTTCTCTTTTATTAGAATACAATTTACTGTAAAATTTTAATAATTGATTGTAATAATTATGTAAATATATACTCAAAATATTCTTATAATACTATAGTTTATATCAATGATCTATATCTGTGATATAATAATTTGTTGTTCCTACTGATATATAATTAACAATGATAATAAAAATTATTCAGATGTTTTTTTTAGCTTTTTATTCTTGTAAGTAATCTATTGTGAAGTTTTTATTAAATAAAATTGTTGTTTTTTATTATTATATATCAACCACAAATCCAAAACGACCGGCTATTGTTGCGTTTTCAAATTCCTCCGGGGTAGTGCGGACGGGGCGTTATTAATAAAGTAAAACGTTTATTCATCATCATCATCATCATCATCATCATCATCATCATCATCATCATCATCATCAGTCAGTTTTGATTAGTTAAAGATGATTTCCAGTCCGTACTGCGCAGTCTCAGCTCCCTAATGTTTATAAACATTGTAAGTGCCTACTCGATGGAATGCGAATCGAGGTTATTCATTACGAACCACATACCTAATCTTTGAGGCCTTTCAAATTATTTTTCCAACAGCTTTATTGATTTTTACAGCTGCAAAGTTGTTTCAACGAGTGATATGAGAAAAAACGAAGCATAAAGCTTCGATCGCGACCGCTTCGCATCCATAATATTGGCGGTTGTTTTGAAACTTTGAAATTACCTAATGTACGAAATTGCAAAATGTTTGCATTTTCTGATGTCTTACATGAAACAAAACAAAAAACGCAAACAAACTCTCGAGAGTGCGCAGTGCACGGACTGGAATTCATCTTTAAATTGTATTAAATCATTTTTCTTCCTCGAACCACTACTGGCCGGTTGAGAATTTGTTACTTTATTCTGCTGCTGATAAAATGTTTGGTCACTATACCTGATCATTTTGGTAATTCATTGTCATTTCTATTTCTTACTTATACAGTTTAGTATAACTCCATTGCATCTGGCAGCCGAGAAAGGAAATTTGACGGCTGTGAAGAAATTGGTAAATAATCCTTACAGTCCAGCTGATCGCACCAAACGAAACCGAGTAAGGGTTTGTTGTCATTGCATTAATCTTGTGATACAGTATTGTGAAGAAGACAAGTATACAAAATATTGATACACATTTACATACTGTTGTAAACGTGGCTAATTCTGCCTTGTACTCGACATCCAATTTCCCGTTTTTCAACAGATATATCTCGTTGAATATCTAACTTGTTTATCTCATATTTTGTTAAATGTCTGGCACAGGCTTTAGTTGTTGCTTCTAAAAGCTACCAGAAGAAAAACTGACTTTCGGCAAACATATCCAACGACGAAATCAAACCAGCCACACCGGAGAAAAGAATAATTCCTCTGGTATAGCAGGGAACAATTGGCAAAACCTGTAAAATAACTCGTAACGGTTTAACATCCGATGTTCCTGTCGATATGTTATGTTAATCGATTCATTTGTCTTTGCTTTCCCATCCTGCTCAACGACAAGAGTGATGAAACACCTGCTCAAGTAGCTAGAAAGATGCAGAAAGAAGATGTTTTGCGTTACCTACTGAATGATAATGCATACGGAGCAGATGTCAGCTCTGATGGTGATGCCAACGCCGTGAACGTTTCAACAAGTACAGGTATGTTTTTGCCAACCCTTAGGTAACATAAGTCTGGCCCAATCCCCTTCCTGGGGACAAGGAACTGAAGTAGGTAAGATCAGAGAAGGTCAATCCCAAACCTCGCTTTGGAAGTGCAGTCCCGAACAAATTCCCAAAGAAGCCAAGATGGAAATTACACTCACCTTAAACAGCACTGAGGGTGCATGAGGCTTAACAAGAATTTCATGTAAACGTGGCTTAAGCTGAATTTTCGGCAACCACCATAAACATGCATAAGGCTTGTTAGATTTGGGAGCTGAATACGCTCGACATGTAGTTAAGGTCATTCATGTTGTAAACCTCGTCCCTCATATGCTCACGGTTGATATTAATTGATGTAACAAAGGTTCTAAAAGGTTTCCAAATCCGTTGAATGTATGTTTGATTGCCATATAAAAAGCGTTTTTTTCTTGTTTCTTAACCACTCGGCTACAACGCCTCACCCGGTTCTCGTTCCTGCTCTGACTTACTTGTAGGCTCATCTGTCAACGTCTACTCCCCGGGTGGAAATGTGTACCTAATGACGGGCGACGGCAATACAATGAATGTTAACAAATGAAGGGAAACTAGGGTCACGTAAGTAAAAGGAAAGCAGATCTATCTTAAATAGTGAAGGTACACGAAAGCTAACCCGGGACATAGTCCGGCTGGTTGATCGAACAAATTAACTCGATATTCACTGATGAATCTTTTATAATCTAGCTTCAAGCCCAGTTTACGAGATTCTTATACCAAGCGAGTTTCAAGGATTCCCCGTACGTAAATGAATAATATATTCCAAATACAAGGCTTGAAGGTTAAACAGTAAACGGCAAACAGCCGAAAACGTTTGGTTTAAACATTTTTAATTTTTAACCTTCTAGCCTTGTATTTGGAATATATTCAGTTACTAAGCGAACATTATGGACATCATAAATGAATAACATTACTATAGAATAGCAGGATGTTGGAAAAGGGACTCCTCGATGGTACACGGCCCATTTTTTACCTCCCCCGCCATAACCTCCCTTATAAAACTTTCATTTTTAACAAAAACGTGTGAATCAATGATTTTCTTTTCACAATTTATTTGATTCCTTGAAGAACCACCGTGTCCTTCCAATGTTTTATAATGAATTCGCTTTTCTAAGAACTTAGGAAAACAGATTGTTGTCGCATTTTTTGCAGGTGTGTCCCACTTTGGAAAGACACGATACTTGTAACGAGGGCAGCAATCTAACAGCTTCCCGAATGCCGGAAGAAATGAACAATTAGCCACGTGCATTCAGTTCTTTGCCTTTAAGGTTGTAGAGTGCCCTCGTACATAAACGAGTCTTCGCCAGTAGCTAAAGAGTGGCGCTGTTTTCTGCAACTATGCATGGACGATGTATAGAACGTAAACGTTTAGGGGAGGAATTTTAATTTAGTGTTTCCTTCACTCGGGCTCTGGTTTTAAGGACATTCGCGCTATTTTTTTCTGCGCATCCTTACTGTGCATGCCTTACTGCGCATGCACGCCACGCCATGCGTCGATCGCGCTCTTAGTAACGAAATGAACAATGACAGGGCAGATGACCATTGCTATAGCTTTGCCTGGATTTAACGATGCTGGACGTTCGGTGACCCCTGTCTTTCTTTTGATGAATCATTTCCTCTACCGATTTTCTACGTTTAGCGAATAGATGAAGAAAATCTATCGATTAGGAGTTTGAATTTTTTGCAAAATGCACCATCGAATTCCGTTTTTTTAGCTCTTCGTTTATCTGTGCGGTGGTTTCAAATGCCTCTTGAAGGTTAAGTTTTGTGAAAACGTTGGCAACATTTGGAACTTTTAACGCAACGGATTCACTTATACAAAATATTACGAGGATTGTTTGTCTCTGTTAATTCAGGAATTTTTCAGCTAAAACCCAACTGGAGACCATGCTGATATACGCGCGCCAGTTTTTCAGCACTGAATGCTATAACAGAGTATCAACAAAACTGTGCATTGCATGGAAAAAATAAAAACCAAAAGTGTGTTTGTGTGTTTAGTCTGTGTGCTTAATAGCTGGTAAGCGGAAACAAGGTTTGATAATGTATCTTTCGAAAGGAAGTATCCGTCGACTTTTCTCTTTCACCAGCCAGTCAGGGATTTTTAATCCGACACTGTCAAATTACTTATTTTGGGCATCTTTCAGGTAATATTCAAGGTGTTATAAAATATAATCTACCTGCATTATTGCATGACGTTTTCTAGCCATCGTCTTTGTTATTTAAATCAGCAGTTGCTGTTTTAGGGAAGAGTTAAATTTCCAAAAAACAAACAAGATTGCTATTGAAAATTTAGTTTTAGGACAAGGATTGACTAGAATAATAAAACTCTTAAATTTGTTGTAGTCATTAGTTTTTAAACGCTCTTTTCTATTAAGCTGTTCTGGATAATTATACCCATTCTACGTTTTATTTTAGGTTTGAAAACGTTTTTTTAATCAGTGTTTCGAACGATCGATGTATTATTCTCGCCTGTTTAATAACATTATCTATACTATGCATATATCTTTGCATTAGGCTTTAAACAGAGATTAAAATCTATCCACCTTCAATATTGTCAAGCTCGCGCAGAAATGAAATGGGTGGCTGCGTTTCTGTGACCCGTTGCAATTCTTAAGCAAGTTTCTAATTTTCATTTTGTGGCTTTGCTATGAAAACACAATGTTTGCACTTTTAATAATTGACTTTACATAACACACACAAGCTGTCAGTAGTTTCTAATAGTTTCTCCACTGCTTTAACCAATCACAGTCCTTCCCATTCCGTTACGAGCAAACATACCACTCTCTCACTGTGAAGCCGCTTATTACTTCATTCATGAATAATGAATTGACTCTCGCCTTTTACCAAGCAGGTGCCTCGAAAATCAACCAATTTATATTGTTATTTCTCGCAGAACACTCTCAAAGATTTTTGCTCCAGCCTGAAATAACCGTTTTGTTTTGACTGTAGTCTGGCCAAATGAATCTTAAGATGAAACAATTATGAGAACACGCGATTGAAAATGTTTCCATTTAGTAACGCTTGCTAGCGGAATCATTTTTCTGACTGGATAATTAATATGAACACTTTGGGAGCTTTAGTGATTTCTATCTTGGCCATTACGGTAAGTTGCAATAATTATTCTTTATTTCTCTCTGGAATAAGTGCTTCATTATGGTATATCTTGTAAAATGTTCACCGTACGGTTTTAATTTTGTCTTATCGCGTTTTAGGTCCTAATTCTCATTATCTCAAAGCAGTCACTGGCTGAAGAGTTATTATGCTCAGGTATTGGTCTGTTTTCATGTAGAAAGTATTGTTTAAATGTTAGGGAATATCAAGTTGCCTCAAAATCAATGAGGGAAACAG
>OZ026607.1:4451385-4471385 GCA_964020085.1 Micromussa lordhowensis
CGTTTTGCTTTCGAGGTGCGTCGGAAATTTGTAGCCATTCCGCGTGAATAGAAATCGTTCCCGAACCCGTCAGGCAAGCACTAGAGATATTATAAATATCTTACTAGCCTCGTTTTCTCGGTCCGTACTGTAAGTTACGGATCCTCGTTTTTCCCCTTCGATCTATGGCCCGCACGCTTCGCGCTTGGGCTATAAATCGATGGGGAAAAAACTCGGTCCGTAACTTACAGTACGGCCCTCGAACTCGGTTTGTAAGAGGATGGAGAAGATTGATACGGACTTGAAAAATTTAGGCTAACATTTTCAAGATTAGCAAACCGTGGCGTAGCTTCTTTAATCGCGAAGTTTCCAATTTCGTTTGCGGAATAAAATTTACGTTGCTACCAGACTTTGTGCGCCGTCAGACTTGTGAACGAGAGCGTAGAAATATATATTTAATGTTTTAGCGGTCATCGTGGAGGTACTGTAATGAATGCGGGACGTTTGGAGAGCAAGTAAAAGACTTACGAGTTGCTCGAAGCGCAGGGCGGAGAGGAATGATTTTGCTCATACCACGAGATCATTGGCTTTTGTCGTAAGGCCAAGATGACGTCGTTAACAAATAATCCTCTTTTAGTAAATTCTCGGCTCCGACTATTGCATTTCTAGGTTTTTGATTGGCTAAAAAAATTCCGACTATGAGCCAATAATCGGAGTTCTACGTCATATGGAAAATAGTGCGCCAAGTTTAAAAATTTTCCGCACGAAGTTTTCAACTTCAGCCCTCTATAATGGCCGAAATAAAAATCGGCGGCCAAACCCGGTTTGAGAATTTACTAAAACAATTATTCCATTCGCCCTTGTTGGATATGAAGTGATTATAACCATCTCGCGCTACGCGCTCGTTGTTCTTTAACACTTCATATCCAACTCGGGCTCATGGAATAATTGTTATACATTCGCCAGAAATTAGATTGGCTCAGCAAATATCAGAAGTGGCCAGACATGATTAATTTCGTCTGCTTGCGGAAGTCTTTCCGCTGTTGTAATTTTCTTTTGTTCTTGTTTTTATCAGGGCACTGGAGATATTGCCTGGTGTTCAGGTCGGCGATTGGCACGGTCTGTGCGTGACGTGGCAAAACGAAGACGGCTTCTTTATGGTTTACTATGACGGAAGGTTACTTCTGACTGGATCTGACTTTAGTACTGGAAATCTGGTATTGTCGAAGGGAATCTTTACCTTGGGAATTGGAGCAATGGATTCGTTGTTATACACAGGAAAGTTAAGCCATGTAAATGCATGGCCCTATGTTTTGGACCACCCCCATCTGGCTGTTCTTTCTTCCAAGTGCGGCGTGGAACGAGGGGAACTTGTTTCGTGGTCGGAATTTAGACAGGGTATATATAGTGCTTCTGCGATGGAAGGAGCAGCTTGTCCTGTTACCGGTAAGACTGAACTAAACCCTTGAAAAGGTTTTCTTTTACTTTAATTCTCAGCCAGATTTTATCTTGGCGCAAGACGTTTTTCGACGCGCGTTTATCTGTGTGTCGCTAAAATAGACGTCTGAAATTTTGTAGCTCAGAATCTAATATTTTGCGTTTCTTAATATTTTAATTTCCTTTGGCTTAAAAGCCGAATAATATCAATATTAATTATGTACTCGGGGAGTCGTGTTTCCTCTGTAATTCTAACAATACCTTACATTAATTTCAGATAACCTGTTACAAATATATAGTCAATATATATGACAACCAAAACAGCAAAAGCTTATCTCTGGTACTAGCCGAAAGTTACGTAGCATGTAAAAACGTAGCATGTAAAAACCAGTAGTGAGGGATACAATCAATTTGCAAACGTTCTAATTTTGAAGTAACATCCATTTAAAGTCAGATATAAACTGAAACAAATCTGGTACAAGGGTCAACTATTAAAATAGAAACAGACCGAGGTTTTGCGATTTGATTAAACTGCAAACGTGGAAGGCAAATTAAATCAATCAACATTTCCATGGAGATCAATGTTGTATTGTGTTTTTTTAGTCTTGTACTGGAAGTTTAACGCCAATATTTCGTTTTTTTTCAGAGACTGATGTAACAAATGAACTGAAGCACTGGAGGCTTGATGGAGACGATAATGAACTCAGGTTTGTTGTCTTTTTATCTTGTCTGCTTTAACGTTAACGATAGGGATAGTTTCAGTATCCTTCGCTAACATTATTCACTTCTCCATATCACCCCCTTCCTATTCCCCCTCTTTGTCCTCCTCATCCTTCTAATACTTATCCATCTCTACAGACTCGTCGTCTTCTTCATCCCCAGGCCCATACCCATCTTTCCCGTTATCGTCGTTCCTTTCCAATCATCGTTATATTCATCATCTTCATCCTAACCACGACCCTCTTGTCCATATTCTTACAGGGCTAAAAATTGGCGGTCGCACGGTCGCCAGTTGTGAGTTAAAACTGACCAGGGCCACCATATGTTAAGGTTTAAACGCCCGATGTGCGCCTACGCTACAGAATTTCGAAAAGTTGCAATGTAAATAATGCGAAGTACAAAGTTAAAGATAAAATTCTATATGCAGTTTAACTGAACTAACTTTCTCTTCGTTTCTTTGCCTGGACCCTAAGATCATCCATTTTAGTGAATTTTTAGCCCTGAAGTGGAAATTCCGAGGCGTGATTTCACGAGCGATCTACATTCACAACATATGCACGCCATTCTGATTGCCACATGACTCTGGACGTACCCAGAGTTCCGTGCGGGATGGTTTCAAAGCACATGTTCCCGCTTTGAGAACAGACGTTAAAAGTCATGGGGCGTTTATTCAACGTTTTCATTTTAAACTAGAGGAAATCAAAGGCTACTTCATTTTGGGATGGGCCACTTAGAATTCAAGCAAACTGGCCCGACAGGCCACCAAGCGCTGGAGTTATTTTTTAGCCATGTTCTTATAATCATTTTCGTGTTCGTTCTCATCCTCGTCTTTCTCCTCTTCACCTCTCCAGCATCATTATTCACGTTCTCAAAACTACGTAGAACTTGATCAGTTCACATTGCTGTTTTGCAGAGAACGGCTACAAAATATTTGTAAAGCTCGTACTGGGATTCAGTTTTTTTCAGCTCATGAAACCTGCTTTGGTGACGTTTTCGTTGCCGTTGGTGTCGTTTTTGCTTTTAAAGTTCCCTAAATACGATCAGTACCGTCTTCATCAATATCACTTGTGATGATGGGTACGTTACTTGGTGACGGTTATATGTTGCCTTATATACTCCTTACACTCCGAAAATTGCTTTCCAATCCGAAAGCGATCAAGGATTTTTTCGCCATTGCAAATAAAATTGGTGTATAACTTGTGCTGAGATTGCACCAGATTTTATGTATTGTGATGTATATGCCCCATTTAGCTATTTTCTTTTTTTCGTAGTTATCTTTACGGTACTCTGAAAGGGGGAAATCGGCGTCATAGAAAATATTTGGAATCTACGACTGGAATGGTATTTTAACACTAGTCTTAACGAGAACAGACGGGCCTTTACTCCAATCTTTTTGACGCAACCTATTCTCTTTACAGCACCCAATACAGCGCTTCCTTTGTTGAGGGTCGCCTGGCCGACCATAAAGCTGTTTACCTGGATCAAACAATGGCCTATCTTGAAGCACCTTTCGTCAATCTTGGCACGACTTTTACCATTGCTTGTTGGGTAAAACTATTGCCATCCAATCCATACATAAAACCAATACTCTTCAGTGAAAATGGCGGATCCTTAAACGGACGATTTTGGTTCGGTGTCGATGCTGACAACAAACTGCTGTTTCAAAATTCGATTGGGCTCTCGTCACTCCGTAAGGAGGTAGACGATCCGCTTCACGAAAAACAGTGGCTGCACGTGGCTGTGTCCTTGAGCACTTCCAATGAGCTAGTTTTTTACATTAACGGGCTGAAACATCTGGCTACAGCTCATTCGTGGCAGGCTCCTGATAGCGGTCCACTAGCGATAGGAAAAGTCTACAACACGTCTGAAAGCAAGTATATTTACTTCCACGGCTTTCTCAGTGACCTTTACGTGTTTTCAAGAGCTTTGAGTGCAGAGGAAATTGGAAAAATTATGGGTACGTACTAGTAGTAGTTCCAGAGCCCGAATTTTCAAAGTACGATGAAGAAAAGATTAGCGCGAATTTCGATCTCAGTGGTGCGACGCTTCACCAGGCCTTTGTTGATTGTTGTTGTTGCTCTAGAGTTTGCAGCTTTCTCCAGAAATCATTCACCGTGATACACTGTACTGTGGTTTTCGAACAACCTCACCAGCCTACCTTCTAAAACCAACTGCAAAGGCCGTCGAGTAAACGGCACGACATTTTCCTTTAATTTTGACAACGGAACTATTTTCTATAATTTTAGCATTACACAGCATGTGACACCTGGATTGCCACCTACAAAGGATAAAAACAAGCGTGTTTTGTCAAAAAGGGTAGTAAAATATAGAATTAAGTTATTTCTCAGTCAAGGTCAAATATTAAAGGCTTCAAGTGCATCACCCCAACTACATTCCCATTGAGTGCACTTCCGAGTTTGACGTATCAAATGAGAACCAGTCAATATGTATATAAGCCCTTGACAAGAACTTTGCTTTGTTGTTCCTTGTTAATTAGGTCGCTCTTCGCCTTGTACTCTCTCGGAGTGGAGCTCTCACCCTGTGTTAAAACCTGGACAGAAGCCAACGGAAAATCGTCGTACCAAATCATGTCCAGGAGTTGGTAAGTGCACTGAGGTGCGCGCCTGGAAACCTGGTAAGTACCCAGTTCTTTACATGCACCCGTGCCTCCTCTTCTCTTCTTTCCCCTAACCAGCACGAAATCAGCCGTCACGAAATCAGCCGTCACGAAATAATCCGTCACGAAATAATCCGTCACGAAATCAGCCGTCACGAAATCAGCCGTCAAGACCCAGTGAGATTTCTCGAATTTTGCTTGACTCTTTGTCACCAATTAGCACCAAAACTGTGTTTTGTGTATCATCAAATGATTATTAGACCCAACTTTTGTAGCTCTCGTTGATAATCGTCAGCACAGGTGGATACAAGCCTGCAAGAAGGCATGCAGATTACATATAGACATGGTGTAACAAGTGTTGTTTCCGGTTTAAGTCATTGTCGGGCTCGTATAAACTTCCTTGGGTGTCCAGACCCTCGAAACTTGATTTAATCGTCTACTGACGAACAATGAACTCGAAAAAACATGTTTTCCAACAACGCTCGAGGGCCTCTTCCGACATAGGCAAGTTGGTCTGACACATGACGTCGCTTACATGAGCGCGGCGTAGAAATGCCCTACAACTTCCATTTTTCATGCTCAAATGATTTCCTTTGCTATCTATTTTCAACGCAGCCGACTGTAGGGAAGTGCTGTTAGCTGGAAACAAAACCTCCGGAGATTACACAATACGTCCTCTAAACAACGAGGATGAATTTGACGTTTTCTGCGACCAGGAAACTCAGGGGGGTGGCTGGACAGTAATTCAGCAGAGAAATGACGGCTTAGTGAGTTTCTTCAAGACGTGGGATGAATACAAAACTGGTTTTGGAACAGTCGGTGACCAATCAGAGATGTGGCTGGGCAATGACAATATTCATAGCTTGACAACCAAAAATACTGAACTTTTGATCCAGTTGGAAGCGTTCGATGGCAGCAAAGGATTTTCAATATATAGCGACTTTCGCGTGGCAGGGGAAGGCGATCAGTATCGACTCTCCCTAGGCGACTTTTCAGGCAATCTTCCCAATAAACTAGGGACGCATAGCAATGCTAACTTTACAGTGGGGACCTGTGCAGACCTCCAAGGAGTTGGCTGGTGGTTCTCTTCCTCGTGCGGTGCGGTGTTGCTAAATTCTCAATATGGACAAAACACCGGCACAATGAAGTGGGACGACTTTCCCAATTCAGGCGACGCTGGTGGAAAACTCATGAAGACTAGTATGAAAATAAGGAGGACAGAAGGTGAGGCGTTACTTGAAGTTCCTTTCCTTTATAACTCTACATTTTGTCAAGGGTAACTGTTGCTGCCGAAAGAAACAGAGTGTGCTGTTGTTTTATAGTGTTAGGTGTTTCTTTAAAACCCAGCAAAGTAGCTGAAAGAGATGTTTGCCATTTAAAATTTATTTTCCCTTACGATTTCCTATTGATGGACCACTGAAAATGGGAGAAATGAAAAAGTGGTGTAGAATTTGCCCACGTCTCGTACCATATCAGAATGAAAGAATTTAGCATAGTCCACATCTCCTGCTCGGACTTCAGTAGAGCTTCTTTCGGATTTGTGGTTAACTTGCAGACACTCTTTGTGTCCAATCCTTGGGTAGGAAGTTGGGGTTGTCAGCAGGCGCTTGAGTCATAATAGGAAGTGAAATTGCTCAGCGAGTCACACCCCTCTCAGTCGTGTTCCAATAATTACTGACGCGCCAATTACGCAAGCTTATGAAGGGAGGGGGCGAAGGGGGGAGGGATAAGGAGAGATTGGGAGGAATCGATTGAAGGACGGATTGCAGAGATGATGGTAAGAAGGAATAAGTGGGTGAATAGGTATTTTACTGAACTCGTTTAATTAACGGTTATTCCACAAGCCCGCGTTGGATATGAGATGGTAGATAGCCAACGAGGCGCATAGCACCGAGTTGGCTATAATCATCTCATATCCAACAAGGGCGAGTGGAATAATTGTTTTATTAAAAAAACGCCCCAAAAATAGAGCAAACTAAACTTAAAAAATAAAAACGTAAAAAAAATCACGCGTACGCTTACCATATTCGTAGAGCATGGTATAATGGCTCATAGCCCATGATGGCTAAGCCAGTAAAAACTCTCGAATTGCATTATCCAATGATCCAGTTTTTTAATAATTTAACATATCATTCCTTTTTGACAGCTTATTCAGGAGACTATACTTTAATTTTTGGAGAAGATACTTCCGAGTCAAGTATGATTCTTTGGCCCACTATCCTAACAGAGATCAAAGCCTTCACTGTGTGTCTCTGGCATAAACTCTACGTTCAGGTGAAAAGCGGGCGACTTACGATGACCCTGCTACGATACTTTGCAGACGATGGAAACTTCACTCTGATTATTAAAGACTTCAACGAAGACGGTGGACCCACGTTGTCCTTGATAACATGGCCGAGGTATGACTTTTGACAGTTTGGGTTCCTTTTTCAAATGAAGCAATTAGAAGCAGTCTTATCATGCAGCGACATAATTTTGAAAAAAGCGCCGCATGCCTCAGAGACATACCGTAAAGATTCGATTTAGCGCCCTCCTTCCAATAAGCGCCCCCTTTCTAATAAGCGCCACCACCCCCCCCCCCCCCGCTTAGATTGTGTTTTAATTAATAAGCGCCCCTATTTCAATAGGCGGCCCCATTCTAATAAGCGCCCCTGTTCTAATATTATAATATTTAGGGCCGTCAGAGTACGTATCAAGGTTCATAGCGTATTAAAGTTTTGTTTTGAACATTCGGTTGTTTCTCAAAAAATGAAATAAGCGCCCTGTCCTGAATTAAAAAAAGGTATCGTAAAGGTAGAGACACAGGAGAGCTTGGAAATTACTTTTCGGTGTCAACCAATACCAAGAGTGCATATGAATTTCTCACTCCCTTTCTTCAATATGTAACTGCCCAATATGGTGCCTGCCTTAACAGGAAAATATTGAGTTAGCCAATGACTTCAATGTTAAAATTTGATGAGAGAATTATTTGTGAAGGTTTAATGAAATGACCCTCGTGCCTCGTTCGTTTGCAGTACTGGGAAACAAAGAGCAGGTGTGAAATTTCCAACGCCAGATGGTAGCTGGCACCACCTCTGCGTTTCGTGGACAAATATTGGAGGAGTGGCTACTGCGTACTTGGATGGAAGTCAAACGTCGTTCTTGGCGACAACTGGAGACGGGGTGACATTTAGTGGTGGAGGGAGATTGTTGTTTGGAGCCGTTCTGGGGAAGACCTCAAACAGGCTTAAGGGAGAAGTATCGTACGTGAATTTGTGGGATAAAGTTTTACCAGAAGCTTCTATTCAAAGTATCGCGCATTCCTGTCAGTCAGAAACGGGAAACCTTTTGCAATGGAGTTTTTTCGCAGCCATGGCGGTCGGTGCAGTGCAGTTCGTGCCGTCTTCCGCATGCGCGTCAAAAGGTATGGCTGTTGATTCTGCTCCATAGCCGACCCCCCTCCCCCCTGTTCTCGTTACCCCAACTATCCCGGCAGTATTTCTGCCAGGTTGGTTGAACCCTGTTTACCATCTCCTGTCTATGCTTATGAGTTGACATACACTTTCTGCCATATAACACAATGTGACTATTAAAACCAACGACGGTCAAGGCCTAAACAGCGACTCCTCGATCGAGATCAGTTATATGTCCACACACACCTGCCTCATCCGCCCCTCATTCTGAAAAAAAAAAACACAAGAGATGAGAAGAGAAGAAAAGCGGGAACTAGCTCAAAACAGTTGTTCAGTATTACAGATATTTTCGTAACCAGACGTTTCTCTGACGCTGAAAACTGATGAGCCTGACAGAGATCTGGCTCCAGTTGTTCAAAGGCTGGATAACGCTATCCACCGGATAAATCACTATCCAGCGGATAAGTGTTAACAAAACAAACCACGCTATCCACTGGATAGTGATTTATCCGGTGGATAGCGTTATCCACCTTTCGAACAACCCGGGCCTGGTCTAAGGATAATAGTACAAATGAACCACGGCCATCATGTTTACGAATGTTTATGCAAAACTCTAATGAAACTACTAGGAAACAGTTAGCGCACAAGGACGTGCAGTACACGCTCTCCGTGTGCCAACACATAGACAACCAATTCACTGCGAGTTTTACAAATTAAAGCGAGAAAATAAAATCGGCTGGCATTTTTTTGCGAGAGGTGGAGTGGTGCTGAGCAGTGAGATGCATTCAATGTCTTTAAAAAATATCGTTGATTGAGGAGTTTTTGCTTTGTACATGTGCCACGTTTTAATGTTAGCGAATCCTCAATATAAAGCTCGGTTTTTGCTCTGCTGATTTTAGAAATGTATCACTGGAACTTTGACCACTCAAGTACCACAGAAAGCATTGACTTGAACGAGAATCACATCGCCAAACTGACTGGGGCAAGGATATCCGCTGACCAGCAGTCCCTTGTGATCGAAGACCAAGGTCATTTTATGGCGGAGAATATCAGTTCAGATCTCAGCGAGGATCAGGGATTCACAGTTTCATTTTCAGTAAGGCAGACAGGTAAGTACAAGTCACGCTAGTGTCACGTCATCCTGGGTCGCGATAGGGTCACACCATCAACAGAATAACCATGTTGTGATAACGTAGCTCTACCCTTTCTAACTGGTTTAGTTTAGTTTAGTAAACTTTATTTTACCAGGGTGGCCCATTCAGCAACGAGGCTGATATCCAGAGGGGCCCTGGACTAAAAATATAATAATTAAAAATATAGCACATCATGATAATTTAAAAATACAATTAGAAATACAAGGTATAGATTTAAAAAAAAAAAAGCATGCAATAATTAAAAATATAGAGTATAAACAAGCATGCAGTAATTCATAAAAATCTAATGTCTATAAAATCTAAAAATTGTAGGTATTAATTAAAACTCTGAAAGAAGAAAGTGACTTGGCGTTTTGAATGTTACGGGGTAGGAGGTTAAAAAAAACTGAACCGGAATATCTAAAAGTTCGTTTAGCAAGGCTAAGTTTGGGTTTAGGCAGGTGCAGATCTGTTCTTCTACGAGTATTGTAGTTATGCACATTGAAATTTCTTGTGAAATATCCACTCAAGTATTTAGGCACTAGATTATTTAGACATTTATATACTAAAGCACATTTGTGTCTTTTCCGTTTCGTTTCCAACTCCACTCACCCTAAAACGTTTAAAGTGTCTTTAGAAGAGTCACGCCTTAGAACAATGCGGGCAGCGCGATTTTGTAACCGTTGTAAAGTTTTGCTGGAGGTCGCTGACAATTCACCCCACACGGTGTCTGTATAACACAAGATTGGCTCTGTAAGTGTATTGTAGACACACTTCGCTGCATTAAGAGTAAGGCAAGATCTTATTCGTGCTAGAATTCCCAGTCGCTTGTTGACTTTTTTACAAATCGAGTCGACATGCTCTTTCCAGTGAAGTTGTTCGTCGAGCATAACCCCGAGATAATTAAACTTCGTCACTCTCTCTATGTCATTTCCTTGGATCTGCAGTACAAAGTCTGATGAGGTTTGTAATAGTTGCCTTGTTCCAAAGAGTAGTCCTTTCGTTTTACTATGATTCAATATTAGTCTGTTACTCGTCAGCCACTGCTCAACTCGTTTGAGATCTTCTTGTAGATTTTTCCTGATGGCGTTAACATGAGACCCGGTGTAGTAGACGACTGTATCATCGGCGTACATGCTAATTTCTGAGTGCATCAGACACTTAGGCAGATCATTTATGTAAATAACAAATAGAAATGGTCCTAGTAAGGAACCTTGCGGAACGCCGAAGTCTAAAGGTAGGCTGGATGATAACTCTTTTCCGTATTGAACTTTCTGCGAACGACTAGTTAGATAATTTCTGAACCAGGTGAGACTGCGTCCTCTAACACCATAGTGCTGTAGCTTGTGAAGTAGGCAATGGTGATCAACAAGATCAAAGGCCTTTTTTAAATCGATAAAGGCAGCTCCGGTTAACTGTTGCTTGTCCATGTGTTCTAAAATATGGTCAACCAGGTAAACAACCGCAGTCTCAGTGGAATGTTTCTTGCGGAAACCGGATTGAAAAACTGAGAGAACGTTGTTTTCTCCAAGAAAGGACAATAGTTGAACTTGAATCGCATGTTCCATCACCTTGGAAACCAGGGGGAGAACTGAAATTGGACGATAGTTGTTCTCATCATCCTTCTTTCCAGCCTTATATATTGGAGTTACTCTGGCTTCTTCCACTCTGATGGAATTTCACCTGTTGAGATAGTAAGGTTTATAAGATAGGTGACCGGCTTGGCTATAACGGAGGCTGCATCTTTAAGGAGTTTTGCAGGGATTTTGTCGAGTCCTGTAGCCTTTGATAGTTTTAGTTTTGCCAGCTCATTACGTACAAAACTGGTATCAACAGCCTGTAAACCAAAGTCCTTAAAGATGTCCTGGTTGTTTCTTTGACGCGACAATTCAAGGTCGAGCAACAACCATCATGCAGAGAACACAACATGGGTCTGTGATAATGAGTCTGATCAAGATCTCTTTAGAAGGTTTTGATGAAAGAGGAGAAACGATCATTGTCGTGATTATACAGCTGTTTTGAGAAAGGTTGTCCCGAAAAAGCGTATAAGCGTACACGACAATGTCGAAATGTATTATGGGTAATAGTGGTTTCAGGTTTCTGGATTGAAGCTGCAAGATGTTTCAGCGTGATAAAAGAAAAACAGCACAAACACGTGTACTCATACTTTCCTTTCCTTCTAGCTGAAACACCGAGAAACCTACATCAAGTGACGATAAACTATCAATATCAATCGTCATTGTGTCGTGTGCTTAAGTTTTGTGGGACAACCTTTGCGGAAACAGCTGTATATTACGGTGGAATTCGATGGCAATTTAAGGAGGCTGGGCATCAGTTTCCAGCTATACTTTGAAGGATAAATATTGCCAAAGTTTAACACGTGATGCTATAATAATGGTATCATACAAATTCCCAATCATTGGTAAACAAGTTGCAGTTCTCTATTTTACATAACAGGTTACCATAGCAACAATATGATCTGCTAAAAACACCCTTAAATTAAGCTATAAGCGCTTATAACTCAAAAACGAGCTCGGTGACTCCTATTATGATAAGCATGATAAGATGTAACTTTTTGCAAAGTTTAAAAAATTCTGTGGAGGGGGTTCAGAGCCACCTTAAATTTTCGAACATTTAAGGTGGCTCTGAACCTACTCCGTAGAATTTTTTGAACTTTGCAAAAAGATGCACCTTATCATGCTTATCATAATTCGGTAATACAAAATAGGGGCCACCGAACTCGTTTTTGAGTTATGAGCACCCAAAGCTAAAATTAAGGGTGTTTTTAGCAGGTCATATTGTTGCTATGGTAACCTATTGTGCCACAAATATGACAACGACATGTTCACCAATGATTGGGCAGTTTTTTGATACCATGATTTTGGTATCAACCGATATAGAGTGGTTATAATTAACCATCAAAGTCTACGTCGTGGAAAGTGCCAGAAACTGTTTCGAGCCACCCTGAGGGAGGTCATTCACGATATTTTGAGTCGTTTTGGTCACGAGCAAAATTACTTTAAAATTGAAATAAACCCGAAAATAGTAGTTTACCAAGATAGTAAAACGTCAAAGAGATAATAATAATAAACCATAAAGGAACAAGGGTGGAGAAAATTAACACGGATTACAAAGACGAACATGAAAAATTTAGGCTAAACTTTTCAAGATGCACAAATTAAACCTTTTAATGTATCTTTTTCTTAAATTTCTAATTTCAGTCATGTCCTCCAATATACTGAAGGATGACTTTAAATCTCTCGAAGCGCTTCGCTCAGCCTTCCCAGCATTCGTTCGTGACTATGCCATGTGGAAGCGTTGTTACAGCGCGAACCAATCATCTTGGGACACTGCGGAATTCCACTCCAGGTGCAACTCTAAGGGACCATCCTTGACTATCATTCGCGTTCGCGAATACGTGTTTGGTGGTTTTGTTGAACAGAGCTGGGGAGGTAGGTATTGTAAGAGAATACGTTCGCTATGGTATGGATAGAAGCTTATATCGGTTGATGATGGCTGTAAGGGCTGTTCCCTCTGCACAGCATAGTTAGATGTTCTTATCATTTTTTTATATCAGGTTTTTAGCGACTGTCACTCAGTTATATTTTAGGCCTAGTTATTATTTGATTGATTGATAAGTACGACATTTTATAATAGTATTTGATAGTTTACATAGTTTTAAAATAATTTTAATTCTCTTGTCCACTACCACTACCAATGCCGCTGCCGCTGCCGCTACCGCTACTGCTACGGCTGCTGCTGTTGCTACTGCTACTGCTACTGCCGCTACCGCTGCGGCTGCGGCTGCGGCTGCGGCCGCTACCGCTGCGTCTGCTGCTGCTGCTGCTGTTACTGCTACTGCTACTGCTACTGCTACTGCTACTGCTACTGCTGCTGTTGCTGCTACTGCTACTGCTACTGCTACTGCTACTGCTACTGCTACTGCTACTGCTACTGCTACTGCTACTGCTACTGCTACTGCTACTGCTACTGTTACTGCTACTGCTACTGCTACTGCTACTGCTACTGCTACTGCTACTGCTACTGCTACTGCTGCTGTTGCTGCTACTGCTACTGCTACTGCTACTGCTACTGCTACTGTTACTGCTACTGCTACTGCTACTGCTACTGCTACTGCTACTGCTACTGCTACTGCTACTGCTACTGCTACTGCTACTGCTACTGCTACTGCTACTGCTACTGCTACTGCTACTGCTACTGCTACTGCTACTGTTACTGCTACTGCTACTGCTACTGCTACTGCTACTGCTGCTGTTGCTGCTACTGCTACTGCTACTGCTACTGTTACTGCTACTGCTACTGCTACTGCTACTGCTACTGCTACTGCTACTGCTGCTGTTGCTGTTGCTGTTACTGTTGCTGCTACTGCTACTACTGCTACTACTACTACTACTGCTACTGCTGCTGCTTGCGCCTTTGAGAGAAATCAATTAACTCCGACGTCATTTCAGCTAAAATTGCAGAAGCTTGTATCACAAATAAAACTAACACTCTTGATCACGCATTGATATACTGTACATTTCTAGAATGACATATTTTCCTACCGCAAAGATAATGCCGGAATTTTAAACTACGATAACATATTACTTAATCTATTACACCATTGGTCACACGGCGTATTATGTTTGCTTCCTTATAAGGAGACTGCGTACGTAGTGCGGGATATTGTCCCTAAATAGGCTTCCTGCATGGTAGCTCCGATTGCAAGGCCGAAATGATCGAAACAAGCACTGAAATTGTGCGGGTGTGGTACACAGTTTATACACTTTGACTTTGTAATCAGGGACTGGTATATTCCAGCATATGGTTTTATAGACGTATCAAGTCCTGAAAGCTTGATAAAGTATCTTTTTAGAAAATACATGAAAGTTTCATTTTTACGAATAAAAATTAAATAAGACGTCAATCTAATTTCAGTATTCTCTTTCTTGAACTATTTTTGACTTTTTTCGGTCAACTGATTATAAACAAAACTATTCAGAAAAAGGAAATGTCGAAGTACCCTTTGTTCCACGAAATTTATCCTTGCAAGCAAAATTAATTTCCTTTAAAATTATATTGTAACAATAGCCACTCGACACTCGACATAGCTCATCTACATCTTCTCAGTTTTTACCTTGTTTTAATTTATTTTCTATTTTTATCTTTCTTTCTTTCTTTCTCTCTTTTTTTTTCTCTGTTTAGGAACATCAAAAGATATTGGACATCAGTTCGAAGGATTTCTGTTTAGCCTGTCAAACCCGTCAGGCCAGTCATCCCGGTTTTTTCCGATACAACAGGGGAAAACATCTGGCAGAACAGATCCTCAGCTTGGGCCAAGCTTCGGACAGCGGGACCTTGAGCTCTTTCAAGACGAGTCTGGCCGACTGATGGGGTTCAGTGGACTAGGTGCGTCTTTTAATGTGACGAACAGTTCATTGTCATCTTCTGAAGCAAGGAATTACTTGGCTGGTTCTCAGCAGTTCTACCCAGACCAGGTGGAGGTGTTTTATTACCACGGTAAGGTGATACAGTGTGAAAGAAGGTCCACATTTTTCCTTTGTGTTCTTTTTTTATAAACCTTGCAACTTGCATCGAAAAGAGATTCCGTTCAGTTCTATTACCATCATGTTTCGACGAACCTAACAAGATTGTCAAAACAAAATGATAGTTTGATTTTTTCCTGGAGTGTCTTCTTTGAGAAATTGTGGATGGCTTGAAAAACTATTAGCAAAGAAAAACTAAGAAATGATTGTTTATTGTGATGAAGGAAATAATGCTGTCAAAGATATATCTCATGGGTTGTATTCAAGGCTGACATAAAAAATTTCTTTACCCCTTATGTGCTGCGGCTGCGTCACATTTCACAAGTGTCCATCCGTGATATTTTCCTAGCCTCCCAGAAAACAAAGTAGTTATCTTACTCCTGTTTGTGTAGAACAAAATCAAATCACTCTTGCACTATTTCAGAGCAAGCTAAGACGATGTTTTTTACTACTTAGGATGCGTCTCTTTGGGAAAATCCGAGATTGGATTCTTAAATCCCCAAAATAAATTTTTGACTTAATGGAAGATCAATTTAAGATGACTCGGATCAAGGAGGAACCGAATAATCCTTACTCAGAGAAAAATCATCGGTTCCTTGGATGTACCGTAATCGGAGTGATCGTAGATGAATCTGTTCAGGAAAGAAACCCCAAATCCGTTTATGGATTTAAGAATCCAATTTTGGATTCCCCCCACCCCCTCAAAAAACAAAACAAAACAGTAAGATGTATAAGATTTCACGTTTCTTGTATTTTGATGTTGTTCTTCATACAGTGCCGTCAACACCAGTTGGACTAGAGAAACAAACACTACCTGATGGCAACTTTCACAGCTCTTCAGTATTAAATGCCACCACTGGTTCTCATCTCGCACGCATAAATGAATTGCGCGATTCTCGGGCCTGGTGTTCAAGTGCCGCAAGGGCAGGTGAATGGCTGCAAGTATCCTTGGGCAAACAATACACTTTGACGTATATCGCTCTTCAAGGTATTGGGGGAGGTTACGATGTGACAGCCCTGACTGTGAAGTACGAAAAAACTCAAGATGGAGTGAACTGGATAACATACAGCAAGTTGGTTGATGGCAGCGAAACGCCTAAGGTAATGCTTCCTTGTTTGTTTGTTCTGCTCTCTTTCGTTTTAATTTATTTTTTTCCGTTTTTTATTGTTTATTGTTGTTGGTTTTGTTGTTGTTTTTACATTTGTTGTTCAGTTGTTGCTTTCTTCTCTTCTAACCTTTCCTCTCCTCTCTTCGCTTCCCTTCTCTTGTCTTCTCTTTTTTTCTCTTCTCTTCTATTCTATTCTCTTCTCATCACTTCTTTTCTATTCTCTTGTCTTCTCTTGTCTTCTCTTCTTATCTCTTCTCTTCTCTCCTCTTCTCATCTCTTGCCACCTCTTCTCGTCTCTTCTCTTCTCTTCTCTTTTTTCTCATCTCATCTCATCTCTTGCCACCTCTTCTCGTCTCTTCTCTTCTCCTGTCTTCTCCACGCTTCTTATCTCTTCTCTTCTCATCTCGTCTGTTCTCATCTTTTCTCATCTCTTCTCATCTCTTCTCGTCTCTCCTCGTCTCTTCTCTTCTCTTCTCCTGTCTTCTCCACGCTTCTTATCTCTTCTCTTCTCATCCCGTCTGTTCTCATCTTTTCTCATCTCTTCTCATCTCTTCTCGTCTCTCCTCGTCTCTTCTCTTCTCTTCTCCTGTCTTCTCCACGCTTCTTATCTCTTCTCTTCTCATCTCGTCTCTTCTCATCTCTTCTCATCTCTTCTCGTCTCTCCTCGTCTCTTCTCTTCTCTTCTCCTGTCTTCTCCACGCTTCTTATCTCTTCTCTTCTCATCTCGTCTGTTCTCATCTTTTCTCATCTCTTCTCATCTCTTCTCGTCTCTCCTCGTCTCTTCTCTTCTCTTCCCCTGTCTTCTCCACGCGTCTTATCTCTTCTGTTCTCATCCCGTCTGTTCTCATCTCTTCTCATCTCTTCTCATCTCTTCTCGTCTCTCCTCGTCTCGTCTCTTCTCTTCTCCTGTCTTCTCCACGCGTCTTATCTCTTCTGTTCTCATCCCGTCTGTTCTCATCTCTTCTCATCTCTTCCTTTCCCTTTTCTCTCTCTCGTCCCTGCTGAACTGAAGTGCTGTTTTTCTACGGGGAGAAGGGGTGGTTCTGAATTTTCGCGCGCAAAAAGACGAGGAATCCAAGGCACAATGTAGATGCTGCTTCAACGGATCCATGTACATTGTAAAATTAAGTTATATACATATATATCTATATTTTAGGTTCTTCAGTTCAACTTGTTATCGGCCGGAGCTGTGGTAAAAGAAGCATTCTTTCCGCCTTTCCAAGCGGCCAAAGTTCGATTTACTCTGACTGAACAAAAAGTGTTGTGCTTGAAAATGGAACTTTATTTTTACGAAGCAGGTTCGTAATTAGCTTGGAGATACACTTATATTGAAAGTATCTGGAGTTATATGTGTTCGATTAAGTCTTCTTAAACAGGGCAACAGCGATATGGAGATAACTCGTAATAAACAGGTGATGACCAGTCATAAGGGAAGCACTTAATATTAGTTCCCGAATCTCAAAGATTCGAGGGTAACGAAATTAACTGGTCTCCCGAGGGACCAGTCATTAAGTGATTTGTTAGATAGCACAACGAAGACCTTCTAAAAAAATTTATGTTCAAAGGCACTCTTCAGTCAACATTCTTGGGTGGCAGTGTACTGTTGCCATGGTTACCCTATGAAATAAACAATGTTATTGTTAAATGTCAGGTGACTTCGAAGTAGCCAACGAGAGCTACTACCCTATATTGGGTAGGAGCCAAGACAGATGGATCAGTTAGCAAACGCGTTGACGAAATCAACAGTAATTTGGGATGCATTCGATTATGCCAAAGATTCCGGAAATTTCGGTCGGAATTCAAATGGAAAGGTCCGTTTCGGTTTCTTCCGACCGGAATATTTGGGATCACCTCTGGAGGTGGTCCGCTTATTTCGGTCGGAATATAATTCGCCGTTCTATTTTTAACAAACCGGTTATTTGCCCTAATTAGGGAATTCGGAAAAGGGATAAAAAGTGTTAAGAGCCTTTCCGATTGGTTGGTCCGATTTAATCGGAAAATGTCGTTCCATTTTCCTCGGGTATTCCCACTGATCTCTGACCGGTCGGTTTGGCATAATGGAAGCAGCCTTGGGCGGTCCGAGTTCGAGCCCTGGTCGGTTTCACTGGGTTCTGGGCAAGAAACTTGAGCACCAACTTTTAACAGCGCATATCACCACTCAGGTGTACAAATAGCCTTCCGGCGAATTCGATGACGGCTTACAACCCTGTAGATTGACTTTCATCCCATCTAGGGAATAGAAGAAATACTTCATACTGTAGAAATATGTGTATAAGTTCCCATGCTATGGGAGACTTTTACGCGATGCCAACTAGCTTACCTTTGACAGATGTGCCACTAGACGCACCGATCCCTGACATTTGAACGGAATTTACTCTTTTCGTTGTTTTGTCTTTTCTCTCTGTTAAGGCTGCTCATTAGCACATGGCGTTGAGGATGGCACGATCCCTAATGAAAGACTTACTGCATCGTCAGCTGCCAATTCAAACACGAACGATAACTACTGGCCGTTTAGAGGACGTCTGAACAACAATGCGGGTTCACTTACGTGGGGCCCTTATAAGCGTTCTGGAGAATTTGGCACAGTGGGTGATTGGTTCCAGGTGATTGCGTTGTAATTAAATGTTGCATATGAAATCATAAGCATCAGTCCAGGGAACCCACAACGTGTATGGCCTATTTTTGGCACAGGGTTTCCACATTCTCTGGCCGACTCCTAATCTTGGGCAAGAGGGGTTGATTTAAGGGAACGATTCTTAGTACCCTATAACAGTTTTCTGAAATCTTTTATTAGTTTTCTATCTCGCTAACAGGTGTCAACTGTGACGTCGCCGTGAAAAAGTCGGCACTCTCTGATCCGCCATGAGTACATTTCAATATTGTGAGAAAATATCAGACAATCTCACGATAAAAGCCCTCGTTAAAGGACCCTAGTCATCCTCCGCCATTTTCGATGTCATCGAAATTACTGATATGGCATGGCGAAACGAAATCTTATTGTCTTAATGTATGTTGTGTTCCTGAAACTTTGTTCAGTTATCTTTATTAGTTTTACAGTGAGTTCCTTCATTTCGACATGCTCCAAATGAAATATAACTCTCACGCAAATGTAAACAAAAACAAACGTGTGACTGACTAGGGGCCTTTACGCTGTCACCTCATCTAAATTGGTTAATATTCACACGAAGCATTGGGGTCGGGTAGCCACGAGGAGCCCATTGCTTTAAGGCCGTTCGAGGTGAGGGAGGAAAGAAGGAAGAGGAATTTCTAGAAGGAAGCATTAGAGAGAGGGAAGGAGCTAGCGGGTGAAGGGTATTTCAATGGACGTTTAGTATCTGGATGTATTTCAATGGACATTTAAACGTGTTTGAGTCATCTCGGGACATGCTCCTTTGCGTGATCTGTGATATCGTTTATTCGCAGGTTGACTTACAGGAACAACAGGAAGTTAAATGTGTCGCAACCCAGGGAAGAGAAACAAATCAACAGTGGTTAACGAATTATCAAATAGCGTACAGTTCAGAAGGAAACGACTGGAAGTTTTATGAGCAAAGTAATGGTGAAGTAAAGGTGATTTATTGCAGATTTTCTACAAGTGCGTACAAGGGCCTGGGAAGGAGCTGAGAGAGGAGAAAATTAAAGGAAAACCTGGATAGAACGCATTCGTTCACATAATGCAAGAGTCCATCTCTAGGAGCGTGTAACTACGCCATATTCCTGTCACTGCGTTTTCACAGACCGATCTATTCTTAGTTTGAATTGACCGTATTTTACCTTACCCATGCGCGCTCAAGATACCGGAACTGGCCTATTTCGCGGGAAAAGGAGTCTATAAATAGACCGGTCTGTTAAAATGTCGTGATCGTGCCGTGCTTAGTATGAGAGTTGCACGCTCCTACTGATGGGCTCTTGCCTCCATCGTTGTCATTGCTAAAAAAAACTAAACTCCATATCCCTGCGGGCTTAAAAAATGAAATTAGGATATACATTGCAAGGGTGTTGTTTAAAATAATTATTACAAATCTTTCGAAGGAAGAATCAGTGATCCTTTAGGTATGCACCATCTT
>OZ026607.1:4476385-4478885 GCA_964020085.1 Micromussa lordhowensis
TGATCCTAATTTCAAACCTTTGAGCGGGAACATGATCGACACGAATTCGATTTAGCCAGACAAAACGAGAATGATGTTTGCTAGCGAAGCTCCGGCGGCCAGAAGGGCCGTCAAGCGGATCCCCATACCCAAAGAGGAAACGAAACGGAAATCCATGAATTGATATTCTCATAGTTATAATGGTTGGCGGCATTGCTCGTGGGCGCGTACGCACGACGACGATTGATTCGAACATGATGGCGGTCCTACTCCAGCTAATAGGTTGACAGAGACATGCACCCTTGGTTTATAGCGCCCTTCTTTGATATTGGATATGTAAGCCGGTTAACGCTAACGCTGTATTATAAAAGTTAACTGAAATGTAGATTTTTCTTGTATACAATTGTGTTTTATTGGTTTTGGTTTGTGTATTTTGAGGACCCCGAGAATAGAAGGCCAAATAACATAAACAGAATACCTCAGGGTAAAGTTACATAACTCTAATCGAAATTCTCGGTTATTCTGCCCAGGAGCTCCGCTTTTAGGCTTGGCTAAATTTATATTTTAGTAGTTGAGATATATGTCAAACGCGAACGAAAACGATTCGAAATGTGATGAAACACTGGCACTCCTTTTTCAAATCTCTTCTTAATCTACACTAACCTTAACGGAAAAATGGCCATTTTTGCTTTTTCAAGCAGTCAGGCCTCTAAGTAGATTAATTTACATATTGACGTCATAATCGTAGTCAGTCTACGCCTCCCCAGTAGTTATGTTGTCTCCAAGAGGTGTTCAGCTCCATAGAAGTGGTCACGCTTCATCTAATAATAGTCACCCTTCATCCAATAATAGTCACGCTTCCTCTATAAGCTACGTAATCTCACATCTTACCGACTTGCCTAACGGCTAAAACAACAATTACATGGGAAGCTGGACATTGCTTTGTTTGCACTTTTTTTCAGATGAAGCGGATTTGAATTTTGAATTAGATTTCTGGCGTCAAGACATCAGTGATTACGTCTGGGCGGATGGCTCTTCTTCCATTTCACGGTTTACAGCATCGATGTGGATAAAGATTTCAGGCTCTTATCCTTTCACACTGTTTTCATTTGGAAGCGCGCATGTAAAGATACAATTTTACATTCAAAGTGATGACAGAACAAATTTGTGTATCTGGGATGATTCTAACAGACTGTGCAGGTATGTGAATTTCCCCTTCTGTGTTGATCGTTTATCACCGGTTCTCCTCCTTCCCGGGGAGAACTCCCCATAGTTTTTGGTTCGGCTGTGCTACCCGCACCTTGAAACCTGTATAGGAGAACAAGATATTTCCCATATCCCTTTTCAATTATGAGCAATAAATCGATACTCTCTTTCAGACCTATTAAATTATAGTATACGGCTCTACCATAAGAAAGCAGGTAACCAGAAATACCTTAAACATTTGAGAAGGGCTACATAATTCCCAATGTTAATGCGGAAGAAAGTCCCTTATGAGAACAATATCAAGCCCAATGCTAAGCCACAGTGAAAATATTTTATTTCAGACCAAAATCCTCAAAATCTATGCTAATTTTCAGACCGAAACCGCTCCAACCTATACCCTTCGGGTTCGCACCTAACAATATGGCCCATATAAAAGGGTACCGTAGGGACTAAAAGTAATGAGGGCGCTATCTAAAACAATATCTCAAGGGCATCATATTGACCCTGCGAATAGCTAAGGTAAAGTCTGCATACGCACCAAGTGGCCCATCAGGCCGGAGCTTATCCCGGTTTCCGTAGCATGAAGCGACTAGGAGTATTTCCACCCCTTCATGGATGGGATGCTGGTCCATCGCAGGGCTATCCCCCAGCAATGAATTCGCCGGTACCCATTTATACACCTGGGTTGAGAGAGGCACCTTGAGAGTAAAATATCTTGGCCAAGAACACAACACAATGGCTCCGGCTAGGGCGCGAACCCGGAGCGCTCGCTCCGGAGTCGAGCGCACTAGTCATGACCCTGCGAATAACTAATGGTTATTTTCTATTCATAGCCTTATTTCCTTAACCGATCCATATCCCAGCGACGGTTCTTGGCACCACGTGACTGTGACATGGTGGAATACTTTGGTGTGGACTCTTTTTCTTGATGGTCAATCCTTAGGCGACGGCATACAAAGTACCTGGTCTACGTTCCCGAACATTCCTGTTGGATCTCTGTGGATTGGACAGAATCAGCAGCCAATATCTCATCCTTCACCAGGATCGTTTCAAGGTCAAATTACTGCGTTTAACATGTGGAATTATAAGATGAGTGATTCTGCGATTGCCATGTTGGCGCAAACCTGTGTGAATATACCAGGCAACGTGTTCCGGTGGAGTACCTTTAAGAATAATGTTAACGGAGCGCTGAAGCTGGGAAAACCGTCAACGTGTAAGCACGCAGTTGCTATAGTGACAGTGTTGTCAGTAATAACTTTAGAAAATATGACAGTTCACCACCTTACCACAGAAATGTCCGAGGCTGCATTAGTTT
>OZ026607.1:4483885-4518885 GCA_964020085.1 Micromussa lordhowensis
GAACGGAATTGACCTATTTTGCGGGAAAAGAAGTCTAAAAATAGACCGGTCTGTAAAAATGCCGTGACATAGGCTTAGTATTGGAGTTGCAAGCTCCTAGTGATGGGCTCCTGCCGAAAGTGATGCTCATGTTTACTCTTCATAATTGATTCTGTGGGAAGAATTAATTATTCGAGATCCGATTTTAGAGTAGCTTATGCAGCTAATATCTCCGAGCATTTAACCATCAGATGAGAGACAGACCACCACACCGGGAACTACGTCTCCTACCCTTTTCGAACAGTGTGTGGGTTCTTTTACGTCCCACAGAATTGATTATGAAGCAGTTGGGGCTGATGTAGCTTCCTCTCTGATATTGTAACTTCTATGTGCGTCTTCAGTACGGATCTCGAATGTTTGTCTATGCTCAGCTAGAGCCGAGAGGAGAAATAGCCGAAAGTGATGCTCATGTTTAATCTTCATAATTGATTCTGTAGGACGAATTAATTGTTCTTCAACTCTTCCTCATTCTTCAACTCTCTTCAACTTCAACTCTTCATAATTAATTCTGTGGGACGTAAAAGAACCCACACACTGTTCGAAAGGAGTATAGGGGACGTAGTTCCCGGTGTGAAGGTCTATCTCTCATCTGATGGTTAAATGCTCGGAGAAATCCGAGGATAAATAAAGTAATGTATGTATGTACTCAGTTCCCCGGAGGCACAAGGAAGAAACGGTTCTGGACGTCATACGCTTCTCTTCATCTACGTCCATGTTCAATTGTGCATTCTTGTCTCCAGAGGCCACGCAACTGTTTGTCAGCACGAAGCTCCAGAAACACTTCCCGATTCTGTGTAGATTTGTGCAGAATGAACTCTGAGTTAACGCTGAACAACTGGAAATTCTGACTCCATGAGCCTTCTACATTGTAGCTTTTCACCGACGTCAAATTGACTTCAAATTGGAATCGCTAGAGGTGTACCCACTAATAGGGATGCGTCCTCTAAGGATAGAAGAATGTACAACGTATTTTTGGAGGTCTGTGGTATTAAATGTTGTGTTTTTGAAGGTTAGTATTCCTGTTCTCATTGATTTCCGTAGTGTCCCTGTGCCCTCAGAAGTGCCCATTCAATCACCACTGTGACGAAATAAATGGCGGTTGCCGATGTAACAGAGAGGACGACAATCCTGCTCTGTGTCAAATCTGTGAGTTATTGCTTGCTGTTTTTAGCTTAGTACCTTAGTGTTGTGTTTGCACCAACCGCTTTATATTCACTTTCGATCCACCTTCGTGGGTGTCCGTCGGGAAAAAATTGCGTACGTGTGCCAGTTTCAATAATTTAAAAACTAACTATATATCAGTTTAGAGCTTAATAAATAAAGCCTTCGAATGCAATTGAGGCCGCGTTTTTGTTTAAATAAGTGTCAGGAGCCGGTAAATCGTGAAAAGGCGGAAGATTCTTCTATTAAATTTATTGGGTATCGAAGGCCGCAACGCGGAGCCAACCAGCTGCACAATCTTATTCACCTTGCATCCATCAACGAAAGTTTGTCACGCTTTTTCGATTTTTTGATCTGTTGTCTGGATTTCCGCATCGGAATTTAGAGTACCTAAAAATATGTGGGACTTATAATTTGAATATCAAAATTTTCTGACACACTTTTGTTTAGTTTTGTTTGTTACAATCCCCAGTTTGACAGCATGCAGTCGAAATAAACGTACTCAGCGACACAAGCAGTCTCGTGTATTTATCTTGCTTTATTTCAGTTCAATTATACGAAGACAGTTCGCATTTCTGGCCACTGGATTCAGTGGAAGAAATTAAAGACCTCGCCACCCCTGGCTGGGGTAAGGCTAACGGAGGCGTTTCTGAAGTCTTTGGTATGACAACAGACGGCGTCTCCGGTGAGATTCACCTGAATCACGAGGGAGACACGTGCGCAACGAAAACCGCGAATTATTCCTGTGAAGACACTGGTTTTACCGTCTCGCTGTTCATGAACCCTGAGAACCGAGCAGACGGACGACAGCAAACGTTTTTCAAATCTCTTGGCAAGTTTGTAGTGTACCAGGAAGCAAACAGCAAGTCATTGATTATCCGCGTACAGCGCGCCACTGAATATTGTCTGAAGGAAATAGCAATGTCGGAGAAAATTTTGTCACACTTGGCTTTTACGTACAGTGCGCGTGCGCCACAGGCATTGACAGTTTACAGGAACGGTCAAAGGATCGACAAATTTATCAGAGATGACGGTTGCAACAAGGCAGGAATTCCTGAGTTTTCATCTTCTTCTGTTTTACTGGGTGCTGGGGACGGTGTGTTCGCTAAAGCAACTTATTTACACATTGCCATCTGGAAACAGGTGTTACCTGAAGAACGCATAGCCCAGCTATACCATGCTACCAAATGTGAGTTTAATTTTTTTTATTTTAATTTCCTACTTAAAAGCTTTACCAAAATATACTGAGTCCTTATTGCCTGATAGTGACCTCGTTATCTCGGTCTCTGCTGTATGATAAGGACCCACAGGGTTTTTTGTTTTCCATTTTTTGTCGATTTATAACCCGCTTGCTTTGCGACAGGAGAAAGCAAGCCCTTGTATCATACAGCACCGCTCGAGAAAACGAGGTCAGTGTGAGAAATTCATTATCATTATCTCTCTCCCTGGCTGGGAAAAAAGAAAAACGTGTAAGAAGCCGCCCTCACTGTAGAATACAACCTGTAAATTGACCAATCACTGCTTGTGAACTAGAAGGGATAAACATTACTCTGCCCTTTCCTAAGCACAAGTCTTCCAGCTCCGTCTAACTTCCCCATATACTCGACAACTTCAACAACCCTCCTCCAACTCCAACCCCCTGCTGCAAGCCCACCCACCCTATACCCCTAGTTGTTTTAGCCCGAATCTAACAAGCAATTTAGGTTATTCAATGATTTAAATTAAGTTGTTCGTGCGAGCAAATGGATTTTGCCATGATGGCGTCATGCCGATGTAATGAACAATTCTGCATTGGATGTAGGTATGGCATAGCGATGAGAGCGCTTGGCTCTCGATTTCTAGATCCGACGTCATAAGTGGATTGTGTTTGTTGTTGGTTCCCGCCTCGAGGGTTTACCTTCGGGTTCTACGGTTTTCCTCCCTCCACAAAAACTGACAATTCTTGATTTCAGTTCGATCTGGAAACCGTGGACGAAAGACCTTTCAGTGGGAGGCACGTGCCACTGCAAATTCCTACTTGTCGTATATTCATTTTAATTCCGTAAATGCAATTTTTTCAGATTTGGTGCCGTTCAGTGTTCAAGTAGTCGCACGGATAGAAATCATCCCTTGGCATGAAGATCTAGCATCTCCAGAAACAAAGCGATACAGATTGATAACAAATGACATTAAGAGTAATGTAAGTCAGTCTCATCCATAGGCTTAAAAAGTTAGAGCTTTCTTGAACAATAAATTTAAGTAACTTTCCTTGGTGTCTAAAGGCTACGGCTTAATCCCCAGGGTTTTTTAAAAAAATAAAACTTTGAACCACACTTTACAGCATAACAAACAGTACCACACGCCGGAAAGTGCTCCATACATGTAGCTTTCATTTCAGTGGTCACACACTAGGGTTTCATTCATAGACTTGAAAGATAGATCCACCTTGCATGTACAAGGTATTAAACAGTACCACATGTAATTACTGCTCAATAACGTTTATTTGAATGGTCGTACACCAGGATTTCAACCACAGACCTTAAAGTTAGAACCACCTTGTACGGCATAATAAACAGTACCACATGAAAGTACTGCTCAATAGCTTTCATTTGAATGGTCAAAAACTTGGGTTTCATCCAGAGACAATGATTTTGTTTGTTTATGTTTATTTTTTTTTCCTTTAGGTTACCAGCTTCTATTCAAATTATTCCGGAATCCAGGCTTTTGTCGTAGTGAATGAATATCGGTAGGTAACTGCGAAGCTCATTTTGGTAATGACCTATTCACTCTTTGAGATGCACCTCCAGGTAGACATGGTAGCTGTATTCATAAAATCAAATATCCAGTCCAAGATACTTAATACAACTAACATGATTCACTGCAGGCGCAGCTCATAGAGCCTGGGAATTTGCCATTGATATATATTACATAATCTTTTGTTTGCACGAGCTAATGTTTTACTACAGGAAGATTTATAATTAAGAAATAGAAAACATGTGCCGTGTTTCTATCGAGTTTTAGTATAAATCTACTAGCGTTCTATCACGAATAACGTCCTCTGATTGGCTACGCTACTCACGTTCTATTCTGTGATAGATAGTGAGTAGCGTAGCAGCGCGCACTAGGGGCCGTTTCTTTGTGTTTTTGAAGTGTCTTTGAAGAGGATTTAGATTAAATTTTTGAACGACTAGTAGATTTATACTAAAACAATTAGATTATTCGCTCTCGATTTCTATGCGTGATAGTTGACTCGGGCTGCGCCCTCGTCAACTATCACGCGATAGAAATCTCGAGCTCATAATCTAATTGTTTAATAGAAACACGAGTGGAAGTTTGGGAGAACGAGAAATGCTGTGGGAACACGAGCCGCAGGCGAGTGTTTCCACAGCTTTTTCGAGTTTTAGAAAATACCGCGACTAAGAAAAAGAAAAACAACTTGTTTACTTCGATCATCAAAATGTAAATTCTCTTTATTTGCGCCATCATACGTCAACAGCTCGTGCTAGTTCTGTGTTTCTATCGAGTTATAGAAACACGGTTTTATACCAATCAGCGTGCGTATTTGCTTTGGGTTATTTTCTAAAGAAATTTAACGAATTCCTTATTTTAAATAACCTGTTTTCCCTCGTAAGAAATATCATTTATATTCTAATTCGCCCCGTTCAACCGACTACAAAACATATATCATGTAATATTAAACAACCACTTCTGGGGTGTGTCAACACGAGCCTTTTATGACCCTCGTTATTATGTCCTTTCAATCAAAATTACATAATTGTAACTTGAAGAAAACAATACCGGCCTGTATAAAATAACGAAAATTGAAAATAGGTACTGAATAATAACTTTACTGTAGAGGGTTCACAACAACCCGATACTCGGCCTTAATCATTGGGTATTTAATTTAGAGGGTGAAAAAGCGACCGTATGAATACAAATGAAGACAACGAGGTAATATATCAAACACGAGAGACAGTGTTTCATCGGGATATTCAAACACCGAGAAGAGAGTAGAAAATACGACGCGCAGCGGAGTATTTTTGACGCCATTCAAGGTTTTGGATAGCTGATGAAACACCGTCTCGAGTGTTTGATATATCTTCTTATTGAAAGTAAAACTAAGGAGAAAACGGAGAGCTAAAATCGTCAAAATCTGTGCTCATTAAGACCGGGTATCCAACCCACCGTCATGGCCATGATTTCATTTGTTTTAACTTGATGAATTATCAATGATAATGAAGCATTTGTGACAACGTGTCACAATGACATCCCAGGGAGGAGCCTACACAACTCATGATAAACACATTAGGTTCTCTATTCCTTCTTTCCTTATTTCCGTAGTTCGTGACTTCATTACTTCGTTATTTCCTTACTTACTTTTTGCATTATTTCCTTTCTTTACCTGTTGCTCTTTTCTTTTCTTTACCGTTTAGAAATGTCTTCTTAGCCCATTTACTCATTTTTTGGTTCGTTCACTATTGCTGCATCATAAGTTGTTGCTCTGTCTTCCAATGCCTTCCTTACACTGTGTTTTTTCCTTGTTAGGAGTGGAAGCGTTATCGCAGACTTCACAATAACGTTCAACGATAGCAACTTTGATCTGATTGAAGAACTGAATCAAAGGGTATCTTCCACGGGCTACTTGTATAACATGCCATTGACACTTCAGCAGCTTACTCCAAAAAACGGTAAACACACAAAAAAAGACTTATCTTTGGAGGTCTATATAATCATGGAGTTCTATGTTATATCTTTTTGCGTGTGATGGTACAAATATTTGACAATTATCCTGCGAAATCGCGCGGAATATCGTCTGATACTTAGCCGACGAGGCCGTAGGCCGAGTCGGCTAAAATCAGACGATATTCCGCGAGATTGAGCAGGATAATTGTTTTATTATTCAACAAATTGATAACAAAACAGCCTAAATCTTTGTAAATCTCTCTGTCGACATTTTCTCACTTACGGATGACAGATATCGAGAGCATCATGACCATATTTGGATAGTGTTACAATTTGTTGAATAATAAGGCGAATAGCTGTTGTTGCTGTTGAATCTGCTGTCAAGTATTCCTTTGTTTCAAGAGGCATACAATCCAGGCGAAAGAGTCAATACAATGCAGAATTGACCCTTTCGCCTCGTTTGCATGTCAAATCACTGATAACTTCAATAACAGCAAATGAATGTGAGAGAGGTCATTCGATATTGTAAATGATATGGAGTAATCAGCGGGAAAAAATACTTAGAAAACTAAAGAAAGTTTCTTTATTTGTCAATAATGGTTATGCTTGTGAACTGGGAATAGCTCTTTTCCCCATAAACTTTTCTCATTTGCATAATAATATAATCCAACATGTATGTGAGGAAATTTCGGGCAATTTTGCATGTAGTGTCTCCCCGAAATAGCTTCGCATCCACGTTAGATTTCATGAAAAAGGTTATTAAAATTTCGTGTTCATAACATTACAGATTCCTTGTCAAGCTGATATGCTAAATTGTCTTGATGTGCCTTAAAATTCCCAAAACTAGCTTTAACAGTTATGTATGCGATTCAGTAAGGGGACTCAATTTTCTGAGCTGCAGATCGAAAATGGTTTGCTTTTCGATGTGCAGAGCCCATTTCTTTGTCTTTCAGTTCCATACCAATCTCCACACAATGTTGCCATAGCAAGTGCAAGTGATACATACATAGACATCACGTGGGACGATCCCAGTCTCTCTCCGGAAATCTGGAACATTTTCCAGGGCTATGAGATTTACATCAGACGATCCGGAACCACACAAATCAATGTTACCCAAGTTAACGAGCCAGTGAACTTCATCACTTTATCTGGACTGGAACCATTGGTTACATACGAGGTGTCCGTGGCTGCCTATACTTTGACTGGAGTTGGAAAGAAGAGCGACAGCATTGCTGTTAACACGACGTTTGGTAAAGCTGTTTTTAAATGGATACTACAGTAGAACCTCGGTAACTCGAACTCTGAAGGGAAAAGAAAAACAGTTCGAGTTAGCGGGGCTTCGAGTTATCGGGGTCGATTGAATATCCAACTTGCCATGTTAATAATTGATAGTTTACTGATTTTTCAGCACTTCAGTATACAGTACAGTGCAGATAAAACTCTTTGTGACAGCTAAAGGTACCACATCCGGTATGATTAATAAGATCGGGAAGTGACTGTCACATATGTGAACGGTCGGTTGCACTAAATAAAATAAAATTTTAGCTTTGAGTGTTTTTACCGATTACACGACGAGAAAAGCTAACGGGATGACATCCGTGTTGAGTTACATCAAGCAGAATTCGAGTTCAAAGTATCGGGGTAAATTTCGATCAAGGGAAACAAACTTTAGCTCTAGTATCTCATCCAGGTTGGAGGGGGTAGATGTATTCCTAATCGCTTCATGCTTCTGAAACTAGGAGATAAGCTCCTGCCTGATGGAGCACTTGAAAACTTGAAAAATTCTCTCAGACTTTTCGGGTTTGACATCACAATCTTATGCGTGCATGGAGCGTTGAAATAACATTTGCATAGCTTCAGTCACTTGTTACATAGTGATTTTCAACAAAAGTACATTTTTATTTGCTGTAAGGTTCTATCAACGAAAATGTGTGCATTGGGTTTGGACTTTTGAAAGCCACGCTCTCCATCGTGCCCCTTGAAAGAATAGATAATGTCGTTCCAAGAACCCGCGATCCTATTGGCCAGCACCAAGAAAAAGTTCAGTCACCGCTGGCCGTAAACGCGCGGGATCTGGGAACGTTGTTGCTTCAAAGCCTGTTTACACGTTGTTTACACGTGGACAGTACAGTGAGACAGCTGGACCTTGTGGCTGTGGTACCGAATCTAAAATCCCAAAGTTCGCGTGTTCTGTATGCCTCCGCTGCACTCATGTTCAACTCCTCGGCAGAGCTTCAAATGAAGCAACTAGTTCTTAGCCGTTACAGCTCGTGATAATTATTTTTTTGTCTTTCCCTTAACCTTGCAGTTGCAGCCCCCGAAAACATATCAGTCGTAAGTGTAACGTATTCGTGCGTTAGAATCCACTGGAATGATGTCCCACCTGAGACGTTTGGACAATTCGTTGGATACGTAGTTCTCTATGACTTCTTTTACCAGTCTTCATTTTCATTGTACAAGCAGAGCTCTCCCGCTTCCATACATGAAGTAGAGATTTGCGGTCTACAGCCATCCTCTACGTACAAGTATTACGTGCGACGCGTTTTTCTGGAATCAAAATTGGGAAATGGAAGCTCTGTTCAACTCTTTACCACGCTTGAAGCACGTAAGTAGTTTAAATTTGGTTAAAGGGTATTTGTCAATCAGAACGCATTGCATACCGAGTAGTTAATGGTGACCAATTTCGTTGCACACGAAAATGGCGGCTCAAGTTTCTTTTCCTATTCTTTTGAAAGTCGTCTGTATTTTATATCCAAGTGTAGTGCCACTCGCGGCGTTCATGTTATCCTATAAAAGTTAGAGTTTTCCGGCTGATAACAATATCAAATGGCCTCAAGGCATACTGGTTGAGAGGGGGCCTTAAAAGGCTGGTCTTCACTAGCGACGGAGTCGTGGTCGGAGCCGTAGTCAGAAGCGTAGAGTGATACGATCTAGTGAAAATCAAACCGACGGAAACGGAAGCAGAGCACCGATTCTGCTTGTGACTCCGTCGCTTACGATCTCGTGAAAACTAGATTGTCGGAGTCGGAATCAAAAGCGGAAGAATAAACCAATCACAATGCTAGATTTTGGGCCTTGTGATTGCTTGGTTCTTCCCCTTCTGCTTCCGACTCCGACAATCTAGTACTCACGAGATCGTAAGCGACGGAGTCGTAAACAATATAAAAAGAAATGGAAACGTTCTGATTCTTCCGAGTCCGAGCTTATGACTCCGCTTATGACTCCGATTTTCGATTTTCACTAGGTCGGAAGCGCTCTTACGATTATGAATGCGACTCCGACTTCGACACTAGTAAAAACCAGCCTTAATTGACTCGCTTTTCTTTTATAGTTTCATTTTATATTACAGGTGAATGTATAAAAGCTTTTCAGTTCGGCTTTATGAAACAGGCTTTTTTTACTTCCTAGATTCGGAAATCCGCTATGACTTATTTCTCATTATAAAAACAGAGAGAGTTACATGGCAATTATTAGGAAAGACTCCGAGACGTCTTTTGCTTTTCCTGATTTTGTTGTCGTTGTTGTTGTTTTAACTTTTAACCTTTTTTGTTGTTTTAACTTTCAAGTAATGTTTCTTGTTCCTATTATTTTGCACCTGCCGAGGCAAAATGCCACACACTAGCTTACACTTGTTTTTTTTATTGGCCAGCAATCCGCATTCCGCCAACAAACGTTACAGCCCAAAACACCAGCTCGACAAGCATCATGGTACAATGGCAACCGCCCGCCATTCCAGTAGGCGTTAAATTGAGTGGTTACGAAGTATTTTTCAAACCTCTTCTCAATGCTTCTGCGCATTGGGGCACCACGATCGCCTGTAACAGCACTTCAAATGTTACTTTAAAAAGCCTGCAGAAATATACTGAGTACGAAATTATGGTGTCCGCCTTCAACTTACTTGGCCCTGGGAATTTCAGCGAGGTCGCGACCTGTTTTACGGACGAAGACAGTGAGTGGAAAGTTGCTCGATTTGTTTTGTTTTTTGTTCAGTCCGGCTCCTTCGTCTGTTCCCTTATGAGTTTTCTGTCTGTCAATGTCTTCGTGTACTTTGTGCTTGGTTTCTGCCTTTGATATTATCTAGAGTAACGACAAAACTGTATCTTTATATTTATAATACATTTGTTTGCCAGTTCACTCTTTTTTTTCTTTCTTTCATTCTTTCTTTCTCTCTTTCTTTCGTTAGTTCGTTAGTTCGTTAGCTCGTTAGTTCGTTAGTTCGTTAGTTCGTTACTTCGTTACTTCGTTACTTCGTTACTTCGTTACTTCGTTACTCGTTAGTTCGTTAGTTCGTTAGTTCGTTAGTTCGTTAGTTCGTTAGTTCGTTAGTTCGTTAGTTCGTTAGTTCGTTACTTCGTTACTTCGTTACTTCGTTACTTCGTTACTTCGTTACTTCGTTAGCTCGTTAGTTCGTTACTTCGTTAGTTCTTGTTGTGGTTGTCGTTGGCTTGTTGTTCGCCACGACATAACATTAGATGCCAATGACCGTTTTTTTTAAGTTCGTTAGTTCGTTAGTTCGTTAGTTCGTTAGTTCGTTAGTTCGTTAGTTCGTTAGTTCGTTAGTTCGTTAGTTCGTTAGTTCGTTAGTTCGTTAGTTCGTTAGTTCGTTAGCTCGTTACTTCGTTCGTTCGTTAGTTCACCCGTTCGTTCAGTTGGCTTGTTGTTCGCCACGGCATAACATTAGATGCTAATGAAGACCATTTTTTGTTACGTTGTTCTTGGTTTAGTTCCACTTGGTGGCCCTATGATCATCTCAGCCAACTACACAAGCTCCACAAGTATTAATATAAGTTGGAGTCCTGTGCCTGAACCGCTGCGTCTTGGAATAATTACCAAGTACACTTTCACCTTAACCGATGTGTTAACAGGCGTGGTTACAACGGCAGAATTCGACGGAGCACACGTACACGGCGAAGTTACAAATTTGTCAAAATATCGAGAGTACAGCATCACAGGAGCCGCTGCTAACAGCAAGGGCCAATCAAATTTTACGAATACAGTCACGTGTCGCACCGATGAAGATGGTGAGTGATACAAAAGGATCATTCTTTATTTCTTCTTTATTATTTCTCTTCGATTACTCAGATAAGATCCAGATCGTTATTTTATCCGAGTGAAATATCATAAATGTTTGACCTTTTAAAAATAAAATTAGAGTTCTTTAATACTCAGCTCCAGACCTCCCGCCTGCAAACGTGACCGCATACAACGCAAGCTCCACAGCAATTACAGTCGAGTTCCAGGCCTACTCGCCAGAGCACCTGAATGGAATCTTGCGCAAATACATCTTCAGGATTTTCAAAGCTAATGTTGTGAATTCTCCTGTTTGGAATCACATCTTTACGATACACCGCTCGAGAAGACGACGAGCAGCCTTGAATAACAGTGTCGTTCAAAAGACACTGTCGGGATTGGAAGAATATACCATGTATTCTGTACAAGCATCCGTCTTCACGGTCAAGCGAGGTCCTTATAGTGCCGTTGTTAATGTTTCTACCGATGAAGGAGGTAATATTCACAAAATAAAGTATAAAAAGAAATCGTGGAAAAATTGATACAGTTTGAATCTGCACCTGCCAGCCTAGAAAAAATTATTAGGAAAATAGAATATGCAACAGCAAATGCACTGTGGAAGAAATATAACACGTTTTAACGTAGAGCTTTCTAGTATTTCTACCTCTAAAAACCGATAGTAAATATTACCACACAAAGTCTTATAATTTCTCTATGATCCCTATAACACATGATGAACTACGCAAGATAATCATCGCTGGCAGCTTGAGCTTGGGCTGTCTGTGGTTTATTACTAATGGGATAGCGAAATTAAACAACAATAACAAAAGTGAATAAACAGAAGTTACAAGGAATATAAGCTGAAAAACAAGGCGGTTGTCTTATTCGATAGCAAGACAGATGATCTCCGCTAAAACTGCTGCGTAACTCAAACACAAATATATAAAGGGGGTAAGTTTCTAAAGTAACTGTGGTGCTGCGTCGGTGGGGAGTATTACAAGAAAATTTGGTTTTATCAACTGAGTTGATAATGTGAATTGGCTACTATAAAGAGATTCGTTATCATGCGTTATCATGAACTGCATTTATTTAATTTGTAAGTTGCCATTTACGAAATGCTTTTCGCCTTTTGTACTTATCGTTCTAGTTTTCTAGTCCCCAGAGCCCCTCCTCTGCAAGTAAGCGCTTTCAATACCAGTACCTCCAGCATCTTAGTCACGTGGCAGGACATAACATCGTCGAGTGTGCCTGGGGTATTATTGGGTTATGTCCTGCGCATCATTGAGGCTGATGAGACTAATGCGTCAAACGTCAGAGAAATAGAACACGACTTGAGCACCAGTAAAAATATAACAAGTCTGGAGACCTACACGTTGTACAGAATATCTGTAGCTGGGTATACGCGAGTAGGGATTGGCAACTTCAGTGAAACACAGAGCTGGACGGATGAAGGAGGTGAGGACTCTTACAAGTAGAATGAGAGAGTCAAAACTGTTAGCAGATCATATCTGAAGTAAGGTGCACCATATGTGACACTTGTCTGAGTGCTGGACTGAATGACCACCAGACTGACTAAACATCTTACTGACTGATTGACTGACTATCGATCTGTCTGTCTGTCTGATTGACTGACTGAAAATTTGTCTGCCTGACTGACTAACTAACAGACAGATTGAGTGACTAAATAAATGAACAGATGGATAAATGAATGAATGAATGACTGTCTTTTAGACTCTGACCGAAATACCGACTTCCTGACTGATTGACTGACTGACTGACTATCTGACTGACTGACTGATTGACTGACTGACTGACTGACTGACCGACTGACTGACTGACTGACTGACTGACTGACTGACTGACTGACTGACTGACTGACTGACTGACTGACTGACTGACTGACCGACCGACTGACTGACTGACTGACTGACTGACTGACTGACTGACTGACTGACTGACTGACTGACTCACTGACTGACTCACTGACCGACTGACTGACTGACTGACTGACTGACTGACTGACCGACTGACTGACTGACTGACTGACTGACTGACTGACTGACTGACCGACTGACTGACTGACTGACTGACTGACTGACTGACTCACTGACTCACTGACTCACTGACTCACTGACTCACTGACTCACTCACTCACTGACTCACTGACTCACTGACTCACTGACTCACTGACTCACTGACTCACTGACTCACTGACTCACTGACTCACTGACTCACTGACTCATTGTCTTACTCTTATTGACTTACAGTGGAATCCCGATTTCTCGAACCCTCATTTTTTCGAACCTACCGATAACTCGAACCAAAACTCGTTCCCTCTCCTCAGTCAAACACTGTAAATTTACCCCCGATTTCTCGAACTCTCCAATTTCTCGAGCATGTAATTTGCGTTTCCCCTGGAGGTTCGAGAAATCGGGATTTGGGTTGATCGATTGGTCTTACCATGAAAAATTTGTAATTCTTTAGCTAGTTTCTTTGTTTAGTTTTATCATGATCTTCCTTAGTTCCCCTGGGTCCTCCAAGCAACTTGACCGGAAGTTCTACCAGCACCAGCAGCATTACACTATATTGGCTCCCGGTAAAGGAGGAACTTCAGAAAGGCATCATCCAGGGGCATGGAACGAAAATTTATGATGAAAATGGAGTGCTTTTAGATGAAACAACTGTATACGGTTCCAGCCTTTCTGCGTATTTCGATGGATTGAACGTTTATTCAAACTACACTGTTCAAGTGCGAGCTTTTACTCGTAAGGGGTTTGGCCCCTGGAGTCCACTGGTTCGAGTTTCTACTGGAGCACCACGTAAGTCACTGGAATGCCACGCGGAAAGTAACGTTATTGCAATTATCTGTGAAATATTCATTGTGTCTAAATCAATATTATCGGGGGAGGGGGGGGGGGCGATGGCCCCATATCTAGCGGTTGGATTCTGGGTCGAGCGGTTTGACTGTGTAATCCTTCGCAGGAAAATAGATGGCGTCTGGTACATTTTTACCGACAATGCTCGCACGAAAGATTTATCAACGCTCGTGTATAAGCATATAGGAAAGTTTTAACATCTTCAAATCTAAAATACCCAATTTCGTTCGCACTAGGACAAATATTGCAAACATATGGCTTTCCTAGTACTTCGTGGCCTGTGTGAGGTGTGTATGGTATTGCGGTAAAATGTACAACCGCCATCTTTATTCCTACACGGGGGACTGCGCGCACTATTGTGTTATATATTTTAGGATAAGAAAATTAATTCTCATGGTCTCTAGGAGATAACCTGTGATTGGAGGAATAACATTACTCGTAGCTGCTTCATGCTACGGTAACCGGGATTAGCTTCGGTTGTGTGTGTAGGCCACTAAACCTGCTGTGTACAACCTTTTGTGAAGAATCCAAACCAGGTTAAAAGACAGGTCCTCAGAGACACGATAATACATTAAATTGAGCTGCGAATTCGACTACTTATAGCAGTTTATTGTCTCTTAAAGTATTCTTTGTCTTTTATTTATTTATTTATTTATTTATTTATTTATTTATTTATTTATTTATTTATTTATTTATTTATTTATTTATTTGTTTATTCACTCTCCACAGCTCCCGAGCAAACCCCCATGAATGCAAGTGCTAGTTCCACAGGCCCTTATACCATACACATGACCTGGAGCGCAATCTCTGTCGTGGATGCGCGGAGTTTCTTCGGTTATCGAGTTCAGTACTTTCCGGTTTCCAATCCTCTTCAGCTGAGGGACATTACGGTACGCAGAAACGACATTCAAGCGACTATAACAGGTCTACGGCCGTTCACTCTGTACGGTGTACAAATAGCGGCTTATAGTACCGAGGACGGCAACTATACCAACCCGGTGTACGCGCAAACATGGCAGGCGGGTAAGAGGAGAGTTATTATAGTACCATAATAGCAGTAGACAGTCGCTCGTTTTGATGCTTGGCGTGTTCGATGCTTCCTGCGAGTGCAATGAAGGATTTACACTTCGATTGTTATTTGAACATTTTCTCAACATTGCATCCTTCACACGTGTAATTTGAAAGATATAATTGCTAAGGTTCCATGCGGTGACTCTTTTATTATATAACTGAGAAAGTTCTGAACGCGTGCGCATTAATTTGAATTCTCTCATTTGGATTTTAAACTAAAGTGGTTAGGCTCGATTTCTGCCTCTCGCTCGGGTTTGGAGTAGCACGGGCTCCTTTCTCGAAAAGCGACTGGTAGTCAAGCCTAAATTGTGGTCTCAGCATTTCTTATATGACTAAAGACGTTTTGGTTTTCTTGTATTGTAAAGTCGTAAGAGGCAAAGAGACATTCCGTAAGTCGTACAATACAAAATTCAAAAATCAGGGGGAAGAAGAGAGTCGCAACATTCGCCCAGCGACTGACACACTCATTCTTCAACAAGTTTTATTCTTACTCATGGCTTTCCTTGCTTTTAAGACTGTCTGTGTGTCTATCTACGTGTTGTATCCGGCATTGACGTTTCTCCCTCAATCGCGTTTCAGCTCCGTCAGCTCCTCCCTCCCTTTTCGGTGTTTCTGTCCGTGATTCGCAAAGCCTTCTTGTCTACTGGCTTGACGTGCCGCCGGAGCACCGTAACGGCATTATCCGGGGCTATCGCCTGGCGTATACGAGCGCAAGCAACGGCACCAGTGCTATAATAACAAGGAGAGATTACTCTGAGGTTCTGACGCACCTACAGAGAGCAACTGAATACACGATTGAAGTGTGGGCCTTCACTGATGCTGGTGATGGAGTATCTGCTTCGTATACCATACGGACGGGTGAAGATGGTATGTTATGTAAAAGCGAAGTCAAGCGGGCAGCAAATTTTTGCTGGACACAGTTGCATTGTAAGTCAAAAAGCGTTAGACCAGTTTTCAGTTGAGTGTCGTCGTAAAACCAAACCCGAACCAAGTTGCTTACCAATTAGACTACTCAGCCATCTCACATCGCAGTAAAAATAAAACCAAAACCAACGTAATTGCCTGATTACTTAACTTACTGACACTCAATTGAAAATTGCTCTATTACCAGCTTTGTTGCAGCTTACTTCAACGTGTTATGTTACGCGGAGTAGACAGGAGTCTTACTTAGCGTGACATGTTGTCGTAACTTGCAACGCAGCTGGTAATACAAGTAACAACGCTTTTTAATTTACACTGCAGCATTGTTACGCGACTGGTTAAAAGAAAATGTCACCGTGATACCCGGCCTCAAGGAGCTTGATTTTAATTAAGGAGAGTGATTTCAATTTGAGTGGGTTTAAATTTGAGATGGACATATGATAGAAATATTCTTACATAGCGCATTACTGCATCGAATGGTGTACTAGCAAATGCCATGCTGTATTTAATTACAAAATTAACGCAAGATCGAAAAAAACTCGAAACAATAGAGAAGGGGTGACCTGTTGGTGAGTACACGCAGAAATTACACAGCTTGAGTATTAGCAATTCCTGACTGACATATCATTTTCCCCTCTGTTTTTTCCTAGTACCCAGTCGGCCGCCGTCAAATATCACGGCTCAGAACCGGACTAGTTTAACCAGCATACCTATTTCCTGGGCGCCATTCCCTCAAGAATACACACACGGTCGCCTTGTAGGCTACCGAGTGACGTACCAAAGTGTTTCCATTGGCGACTTGCCGGTGGATTTTGAGCCCGTGATAAGTAAAGATGTTGGAAACGCGGTTACGTCCATGACACTACACAATCTTGAGCCGCTTGTGGTATATAGGATAACCGTGGCTGCCATATCAAACAAGGGCCCTGGACCGACTGGTATTACCTTTGGAGGTCAGTAGAACTTGAAAAATGATGGACAAGACCTAGCTGCTGCCAAAACTCGGTTTAACGTTTCTAAAGATATGGGAAAGTGGTAATATGAGCCAGAAATTTAGCCGCAAGGCGTAAAAATTGGAAAAATTAATTGTAAGCCGTAAAAAAATGTTGACTTAGCCACCAAAGTGAAAGTCGCACGATCATTTGTCAAGGTCATTACAGTTTTTGTCTTGTCTTGTTGTTTGGTATACAGAAAAAAACCAGAAGACTTCGTAAGCACTGAAAATCAATATTTAACATTTTAAAACAATGGTAATTAATTTCTAAGTTTTTTTTGTTAGCCCTAAGGATCGGAAAATAAATTAACTGTTAACAGTAAAAAGTCAAAATATTAACCGTTAGCTGTGAAAGCCACCACCGGACTCCACTGACACCCTTATCTGAATTTCTTTACAGAAACTTGCCGATGCCGTCAGCACTTAACAACGAATTGGAGAAACTATCCGCCTTATGTCAATGTGACTTCCCTGAGTACCCCAGGAATTATCATACCTAAATTACTAACCGGCGTAATCGATGAATGCTGTGGAGAGTGCCTCGATCACGGTGAATCCAAACTAGATTTTACACGGAATGGAAATAAAGGAACAGCACAACAAAACAACTCCGTGGATCTTTTGCAAAACATTGATGGACAGACGGATTTCTCGTTTCCAGTCATCGGCTACAAGTTGCAGGATAGTTACAAGGGAGGGCTGGGTTATGCACCGTTTGTCGAGTCTGCAGGCATCGCATTTGTGGTATACACTGACACTTCCGGTGTAAAGGACGCCATGTTTGATGCCCTCATTGCGTGCTGGCCTGTTGTGGTGATACCTTTGGTGATGGCTTATATAGCGGGTGTACTAGTATGGCTGCTGGTGAGAATTATGTATTTTTTTCTTTTCAAATTTTTTTTCTTTTGTTTTACAAATTGTGTAAAAAAACCCGTTACGATCTATTCTGCCTTTCTTTTCTCAATATTATCTTTACCCTGCCAATAGGCCATTCCTGAGTGACCTTGTGTATCTGTTTTAAAACAAGTCTTTGTGCCACACCTTATAACAAAAATATCATTGACGTCACCTATTGTTCTTAATTTGTCAACCAGAGAACTATTGGCTGATAAAACAAAGAATTCTTTTGTTTAACGTTTTCAATATTTATACAACAAAAACAGTGTTTGTAAACAAATATCTTCCCTATATGAAAATGAGTTTGGTTTGCATGAAAATTAGCTTATAGGTGGATTCGAAAGATTTCGAATCTCTTTACGGTGGCCAATTCACATTATCAACTCAGTTGATAAAACCAAATTATACAAGATAATTTGGTTTTATCAACTGAGTTGATAATGTGAATTGTCCACCTTAAAGAGATTCGGAAGCTGACGTTTCGAGCGTTAGCCCTTCGTCGGATCGTTAGCCCTTCATCCATTCGCTCCGACGAAGGGCTAACGCTCGAAACGTCAGCTTCCGAATCTCTTTACGGTGGACAATTCACATTATCAACGCAGTTGATAAAACCAAATTATCTTGTAATGCTCCCACCGATGCAGCACCGCAGTTTCTTTAGAAACTTGCGCCCTTTATATCTTGTAATACTCCCCACTGACGCAGCACCACAGTTCCCTTAGAAACTTAACCCCTTTTATATATGAATGGTTTCGCACGAAGACTCATTTTGATACAGAACCAGAGGGTAACTTGGAAATAACCTATTCTCGTGACTAGGTTTGCCATGCAATTCCGGCTTTGAAGCAAGTTAAAAAATACAACGACACTCTTTTCTTTGTAATTTGCTCGCAGGACGCGAAATCAAATACTCAACATTTTCCGACGTCATTTATCCATGGAACATGGGAAGGAATCTGGTGGTCTTTCGTTTCCATGACAACTGTCGGGTAAGCTCTAACAAAGTCTTCTATAGACTTTAATGCCAGGACAGGACAGATACTTATTACTTATTATCTGAGAGTGAGGTTTTTACGGGAATATCTCCAACGGAGACCTTAACGTATTGAACGGACGATGGCAAAGTCAATACGGCAAGGTCGAGGTTTGAGATTTTTCCGTAAAAATTGAACGTTCGAGATTAATAAGTTGTTTATTTCATGGCTTTTTGCTTTGCTTTTCGGGCCGAGAGAATAATGCCCTAGAATTAGCCAATGAGAGTGGGCGTTACATCGGCTTCAATTCCGACAAACACACGCCATATAATAAGAATGCTTGATCCTCGAGTGTAACGTAGGAAAGTCCAAAACGGCAAACTCTTAACAGTAGCGGACTATGTTGAGAAATCTCGATTAATTAGTTTTGATTGGCTACACGAGGAGAGCTTAGTTTCTCTCGAATAACCAAAGACAATTTTCCGGGGACATTGTGTTGTGTTCTTGGGCAAGAAACCTTACTCTCCGCCCAGGTGTATAAATGAGTACTGGCGAATTTAATCTTGGGGGTAACCCTGCCATAGACTAGCATCCCATCCAGGGAGGAGAAGGAATACTCCCAGACCCTTCATGCTACAGGTATCGGAGATAAGCTCCATGCTGGTTCGCAGACCATTTTTACCTTATTTTCCAAAAATATATCTTTCCTCTCCTTTGTAGCTATGGTGATCGCACTCCCATGAGCCACCTTGGTCGCATTTTTGCAGTAATCTGGGTACTAGTTGGGCTGGTGATCATCTCAGTGATGATGGGAGCGCTTACAACAGCACTGACGACGATTACGTCAGACAGTGAGACAACAATATATGGATCCAAGGTACGTGTGACCGCTTAACAGGTGATATTATTTATAACATGTTTGTTATATAACGCGAATTCTGATTGGACGGTATTTGCATGAGCTGCAACCGGATAATTAACAATTAGACCCGTAGCCCGAAAGGGCTTCGGGCCAATAGCCCATGAGGCGAAGCCGAATGGGCTATTAACCGTGGCCCTTGAGGGCAAAGGGTCTAATTGTTTTAGTATCACTCAACTAGTCGGACAGAAATGGCAATAAGAAAGATAGCAAGTTGAAGAAATATTTATTTCGGAATAAAACGAAAGAAAGCGTCACGCTCGATGGCGCTCGAGGACTATTGCTAATAGTCCTCGAGTAGCGTGGCCAATTAAAATGCAGGATTTGCACAGGAGCCCATCACTAGGAGCCAGCAACTACCCCACATTCCTGTCACGGCGTTTTCACAGATCTGTCTATTTTTAGCTTGAATTTACCGTGAATTCAGACTCCCGCAGGGACAACAGTGACAAATTATAAGCACGGACTTGATTCTTTAATTGACGTCGGCATTTTCACTGGAAGATTAAAAGGAAAAGCCGCCATTGTTTCCCTTACCGATGCGCGCTCGTGTAGAACGGAACTGACCTATTTTGCGGGAAAAGAAGTCTAAAAATAGACCGGTCTGTAAAAATGCCGTGACATAGGCTTAGTATTGGAGTTGCAAGCTCCTAGTGATGGGCTCCTGATTTGCATTAGTCCACTAGTTGGGTGATACTAATGACAAATAGTTTAGTTGGTCACGCTTAAGTGTTGTACATAACATTTAGCAAAACTCGTCTTTATGTAGTGCCAGCACATTTTTCGAATAATACCCGTTCCTTATATTCACTGCCATAATTGTGCGTTTTGTTATCTTCGTTAAGTTGAGTATTTTTTTATTGCCTTTGCTAGGTTCGCGACTCGTTAGATTAAAATGTTATCATGTCGACATTTATGTACACGAAAAGTATGTTAAGAAAGTCACTTGTAAACTTTACTTCCGAGAAAAAAAAACGCTTCCTGTGAGGCCGATTGAACCGGCTAGGCTGAGGCTAGGTTCGATTACCAGCCGCTGTTCGTGAAACGAGCCTGCGCTCCTTCTCCGAAGTCTCTTCTCGGGGAAGAACGTAGACTGGACATTAAAGAATGGCGGAAATTGAACCTATGAACCGGCCAATATTTTTACATTTATTCTTTCCAATTCCAGTTCTTGGAAAAAAGCACGCAATGGGGCATGTCTTCACCTCTTTTTTAACTGAAATTTTGTAGATAGGTGCGATTCAAGGCTCACCTGAATACAATCTGGGAGTTAGAAGAAATGCACTCATGAACGAAGGTATGTTGTAAAGACGTTATTGTGCAGAAGAATTCATATTGTCAAGTGAACGTCTTTCCAGTACCAAAACAGAAGCAGGGGATTGGGACGAGACTTTGATGGGCAAATCACATGATGCTATTTATTGTAGAAATGCTTGTAACGGAGTTATAGCTCGATTTATTTATATTTTCCTTCACTACGATGGCGAGAAATGTTTTTACGATACAAGAAAAAAGGGGGAAAAGCTTTTTTCACTTAATTGGCGGATAATCACTGGCAAGGTTCTGTTATGTATGAAAACTTCATATGACCATCGGCCTTCAGTAACAGATTCCCCTCGTAAGAGGACAATTGACCTTTTTAAGTTGCGCTTTGTTGGCGAATTTCGCGTGGAACCTTCATATAAAGCGAAAAATCTCGTGGAAGAACTCTCTCTCTCTCTCTCTATCCCTCCAGTGTAGAGCATCTGGATTACCAAACAGAATTACGTCTTAAGACCGACCCTTAGCTGGAGAACTCGGAATTCTTTTTCCAAGTATGCTTGTGACGCTGCAAGACAGAAAACAAATCTTGTCAAAAACATGCTCCTTTGCGACAAGTGAGTCACATTTAGTATCGGGACAACATATTTAAACACTAGGCATATCTTATGTTCCCCCATCTGCAATGTTTTTTATTACAACTTTGAAACAGTACATGTGCTCTGAAGTGTCTCAATAAAATGCAGTTGTTTAATTGTTTATCTCTTTCGTCACTTAGCCAAACACTACCACACTTTAGAGGAGCTCTCCGAGGCTCTTCTAAACAGAGAAGTGGACGGTATCTTGATAGATACGTACGCTGGTGGAACTCAAAGAGACCTTTTCTCCAAGCCCTCGGTACGAGTGGCCCGGGTCATTGACCATCAAACGGCCTATGGAGTTGTCATTGGTGGAGACTCGATGCGTCTTCGACATTGTTTCTATGGTTACATGCGTTCCCATCAAGCGGAGATTTTTAAATGGGTTGAAGAGCTCGTGGAACCCATAAAGGTAAGGTTTGAGCTGGGAGCTTTTTAGCTTAAGGTTGCCTCAGAGATCTCTCACGTCGAAGCGCGGCCGGTTTAAACTGTAGATACTAAACCCCTATATCAAATTAAAGCTTATAGAGCTGACTGTTAAACTATACCATAAAAAAAAAAACAAAGAATTGTCTTTGGATTTTTCACGTTCCGGTGAATTTTTCACGTTCTCTAAATGCGAGTGTTCGAATTATCTTTTGAAAGCTTAAGCCAAAGCGAATTGTTTTTCGTTAATTTAGTTTCTTTTTCAGTTTCCAGACCCAAAGCGCTAAAAACGTTGTCTGCGTTTTGCCATATTTAATTGTAGTGAAAAGTTACAGAAAATTTTAAAAACAGGATTAAAAAAATTGGAGTGATCAAGCAAAAATCGCTCTCGGAGAAAAAATATTTCGCATTGAAACATTCGCAGGCATTTTTTGTTATTGTTTATATTTCAAACTAGCTCCTGTCCAAATTTGAAGAAAACCGAAGAAATAGGCTTTAATTTGATATACGGGTTTAGGTATCTTTAGCTTAAACCAGACGCGCTACATCGCTTAGACGCGAGGCACCTCTAAAGGTATACGGTAATCTTACTTTTGATCCGAATAGAATGGTACAATGTACCATCAACCAGTCGTTCTTTGATTAAAACTTAAAAGCTGTATACCAGTAGGTGAAACGGGGGTGCATCGTACGTGTTAAAGTTATTTAAGGCAAGTCAGGATTGGTTTTGCATGAATATTTAACAAATATTTGACGATGTTGAGAAAATATCGGGATGTGTCAGTGGCCAGCAGATAATTGATCGGTGAGACACTGACAAATCACGTTATTTTACGATTTAGCCAAGTTCTATAATTGTTTTATCATTCATTCAACACATGAGTTTGTTTTCATATTTAAATCACTCGCTGACAGCTCAGAGAGCTTGGTTGCTACGCATGAGTTTAATTTCATTTGCCATAAACACATTCAGACGGTACAACGCATGAGCAGACCATTGTTTGCAGGCAGTTATTAGCAAGTCACGTTTTGGGCTCTCGGGCAATAAAAAGGAAGAAAAATACTCGAATGATAAAGTCGTTTGCTTGGATAACATTCCCTGTTCAATGTTGCAGGGCTCGGGGCCGTCTGATGAAGAAGTTGTCCAGGACATCTCGACTGGTTTGTTTGATAGCAATGCTGACCTGTTTTACAATACACTCCTAATAACAAGCGCATGCGCAGTGACGGGTGCTGTCCTAGGGCTCTTGTACGAAGTCACGAGAAGAGTAAGAGAGCGACAGAAAGTCAAACATGACAACAGTAAGTGATGTGGCGGGGGGGGGGGGGACTCGTATATGAAAAGGGCGGAGATGCGCGTCGTCTCCCCAAGGGATGTACGTAAATTTCGAATTTTGGTCTCACTTAGGGTGTTCTGGGCAAAATGCCACTCGTTTAGGGTTGCACACGAAGGAATGTAAAAAAACTTTTAATTTTTTGCGATGCTTTTAAAAACTACTTATGGGTAAAAGTATTCGATGACTATGTCGTTACCATCATTTAAAGTCACTGTATGTTTTAACGTGGTCTCTTTTAGGGGTAAAAAAACCGCTTGGGCCACGCCCAGATCGGTCTCCATTAGGGCCGGGTTCAATTCAAAATTTCCGACGAGCATCCCGGCCCCTTTCATCTGATGCGAGTCTCCCCCCTGGACTTAGACTATATTTTTGTAATAGGTGAGGCCATGTTTGACCACATTTCGAAATACCGTGAAGGGCTAGCGGAGAATTTTTGACAAGTTTCGAGGTGTTTGGAAATGTGGTTAACACTGTCTTGGGTGTTTGATATATCTTCTCAATCGGGACTACAATCAAGGAAAAAAAGGAGAAAACAAGTGGTCAAAATCTATGCTAATTAAGACATGATATCCAAACACCGTTGCGGTCATGGGTTCCTTTAGTCTGTTCAAACTTGATGACCTATTAATGAGTTGGGAAGTTAGGCTTCAAACAGGCAAGTTCACAGTTTCTAATCGTTTTTCAATCCATTGATAATAATAATTTCTGTGCCCAGTTGGTTATGATTTGTTTTTACCACCACTCCCTTCCCCAAAGCAAAATGGATATTTCCTTTAGCTTACTAAAGAAATCGTTGTTATCTGTCATCCGTACATCAGAAATCTTGAAGGAAAAAACTGAAAACTTTCAACTCAAAAATACTGTTTTAATTTTCCTCAGCTGTTTTGACACACAAGGAAAAAATAGTTGAAGAAATGAGATCAATTGTGGAAGATTTCTTTCAACACACGATAAAATCTCTGAAGAAGATGAAGACAAAGCACAAGAAGGAGCTACTAAAATACGCCAAGTTTGCGCCAGTAAGGAGCCAAAGGCGGCCGACATCTATATTAACAAATTCATCCTTCATGCACTCAAGGAATAATTTCAATGATGATGATATTTCAGTGATAGATTTAGAAGACCTGCGCCTTAGTAGCGCTAAATGCTAATTACACGTACGTCAATTCACTTCCTCGACTTTAAAAAGACGGGGGAACCTTTAGTGAGTCTCATCTCGTCTAACAGTGCCACGAGCGACTTCAGACACAGGGAGCAGAGGAGTTCCTTTTGAACGAATGAATAAAAAAACGACTTACCTCTTTGAAATGCACTGTTGCGTAAATTCTCCCGGCCAAAAAAGCTCATTTCCGAGTCAGTATACATTCATTTTCGCCGGTCCACTGCTCCCGAACCGATTTCTATCGTGCGAACCGCCATTATTTTTGAACTTATTGACCGCTGACTACTGCGACCGCAGTCGTCTAAAGGCTGCGAACGTACTAAATTAAGGAAAGGGAAGAAACTAATTTGGAGCGTTTTTTCGCAAATCCGTAGCTTCGTTATAAATGCATCAAACCCCCTAATTTTTTTATTTTGGGGATGTTTCCTAGATATTCTGTGCGTTAACTCTTAGTTTTGCTACAAAGGTTGAGGGAAAGCGGTATTTTCGTGGACCGAAATGTGGTTCTCGATGAACCGCCTTCGTGTAATGTGCACCGCAACAGCTGGTGACGGAAATGACGTGAACCTCGGGATGGCAGCATGACTGCGCAAGACAGGAAGTGGTTTGGGCGAGTTGAGGCTCAGGTCCAGGCCTCGGAAGAGCAATGGACCGTTACTAATTTCACTTCCGTCACCAGCTGTCGCGGTCCACATCAAACTAGTCACGTGGTATTAGTTTCTTCCCTTTCCTTAATTTAGTACGTTCGCAGCCTTTAGACGACTGCGGTCGCAGTAGTCAGCGGTCAATAAGTTCAAAAATAATGGCGGTTCGCACGATAGAAATCGGTTCGGGAGCAGTGGACCGGCGAAAATGAATGTATACTGACTCGGAAATGAGCTTTTTTGGCCGGGAGAATTTACGCAACAGTGCATTTCAAAGAGGTAAGTCGTTTTTTTATTCATTCGTTCAAAAGGAACTCCTCTGCTCCCTGTGCTTCAGAGCGGAAAAACGTAATAAGCATGCGCAATTTTTGGCCTCGCGCCAGGCTCCCAGTTCGAAAAAATTAAGGGATCGAATTTCGTCGATGGTGTAAACAAAAAAGTTACGAACTTTATGTCCTTTCCCAGTTTTCCCGGCAAGCAGGAACATTTATCGTCACTAATGGAAAGCTGGTGTATTTTTATTCGTAGCGAATCAATTTTTTCAAACAAAATCAACCTTAACATAGTAAATGGTTTGAACCCAGGAGTATCAGTAGTTCATATAGTATGATCGTCCGGGTGAAGGTAGTTCTGAAAGGAACTGTTGTTGGTGACTGACGTTTCGACAACCTGAGCGGAAATCATCTTCAGAGTCAAGTGAGTAGTGCCAGTTGTCAGTCGATGATGTTATAAGTTTGGTCCGTTAAACGTGACTGTCAACGGAAATTGCATCCATATAACCAACCAATTGAATTTATAAGCGGGCAGAGGGTAGACTTGTTTTTTTAACAGTGAAATACCGAAAAATGTTCATGCTTGCCCAAGTATAATTAAATCTGCCGAGAGACATCTCCGCGTGCCTTAGTACAGTCCGCGATCTTTCCATCAATTGCAGCTTGCATTATTACCTTAGCTAGGGATGCGCAGAAAGCTGCGCAGCACGTTTTCTTCCGCTCTGAAACGAGCGACAGCAACTTGGGGGTAAGTCTTGCCTCAGATCTTTTTGTGTTTCTGAAGTGGCGAGTTCCCGGGGCTTTATTAAAGGAACCTTCCGCTGTTAACATACAATATAGACTGAACGTTTATCACAAAAAAAGAAATTTTTAGTCTTTGTAGACACTTCGACAGAAATATAAGTCGATAGGAGTTTCAAACTTCCGCGCGGTCGTTACAAACATAATCATATTGCCCCTTTCGCTGTGCATACGTACAGTAGTTCGATTTGTCCAAAAGGTCAACTTCGATATAATAAAGTTGTGATATGGCATCGAGGCTTAAGGGATGAAAGCGAAGGAGTTTGTTTGTCGTGCCTCAACCTTATTGTCATTTTTTCCTGGTTCCGTAAGCCTGGGAGCCATGTAAGACCTTTTATGGAAATGCTAGCTTTAAGTAACGCTAACTTACATCCAGTTTTTCAGCACGTAAAATATTTTTCGTTTTTAAAACGTTTTCATAATAGACTTGATTTTAAACATTTACTAGGTGCACAGTGGTTCCATTAAAAGAGTATTACTCTTGTAATGCAATTTCATATCGCTAAACATAACAAGTGTGAATGACATATAATTTGTACAAAGTGTTGAATAAAGCATAATTGAAAATTTTGTTTGTCCACTTGTCATATTTCATAAATATCAAAGATAATTATGTTAGAACTTTGACACTTGTACGCCACATACGCAGTAACACAATTTTCAATTCAACAAACACGACACTCATCCCTTACCTAATCCCCAACCCCGTTCCTCTACGTGTTTTCCCATACCCGTCCTTGCACATTATGCGTGGGTCTCCCAATTCGCTAATCGTCCGTTAAAACATCCATTCCATGTGCATTCCCCTTGCGGCATTCGCTTACCAGTTCGCTCCACTATACGTTTCCATGTTTCAATGCTTTCTTCAGTGCGTTTTAGGTTCTTTCGCTAATGCTGTCCCTGTTCTTCCCCTTTGCTTTACTTCTTGTGATTGGCCTTGATTCATTCTGCCGCGCATCCCCTCGTCCAGTCCTTATCCAACCCTCAGCGAAAAAGTGCGATTTTAAAACGTGCGCAAAAATACAAACTCAGTCTACGTTGATAAACTTGAGCATTCTGTTCCGTTCGGTTTCTATGTGCGATTAAATTCCATGGGAGGGGCTTTCCCTGGTCACTTATACTCTGTTTGTAAATGCTCTCCGTGAGCCCTAGTTGCATTCCGTTCCATTCAGTTTCAAAGTGCGATTTTTAAGGTCCTTTATATGTTCTCTGGTCCATTTTGCTCCTTTTTTTAGGCATGATCCTTGTGTTCCCTTGTTTGTTCCTTGCGTTGTACGCGGCTTACAGTTTCGCGCCACTTCGCAGGAAAAAAATCATAGACAACAGGCAATGTTCTTCTCGATACAACAGGCCATATTCCTACTATACCAAGAATTAACACTTTCTAGCATAGCTAGCTACATCTCTTGAATTTAATCAATGCAATTCTTTTTCAAGTACCTTAACTTAAAGATTCATAAATTGTTCAGGATTTGACTTTAAGAAAATTATTTGCCATCGGATTTACAAAGACTGTAATTTCTAGTGCGCGTAGCCCACCCGATCAGTTCGGCTTTCAAAAAAAAAACGATAAGATCTATCTTCTTCGCTACGGCCTAATGAAAAATCGCATGTCCGTTTATTGGTCAGACTCTCAGGTACGACCTCAAATGGACTAGATACCCGGCAGTCAGAAATTGTTATAAAATTTCTATAATTCAATTAAAACCTTTGAAAATTTGTCATATTATTTTGTTTAGAAATCAGACTATAGTGATTCCAACGATAATTTTTTTGCTTGTTTTTTTGTCTTTTTTTGTTTTTATTTTTGTTTTGTTTTGTTTCGTTTTATTTATTGGCAGTTCAAGAACTTTCCATAAAACTGAAAGTTTTCGGAACCTAGGTTAAACTCACGGATTATCAAAAGGACGAATATAATGATCGGCATTCAACGCTGGCTGATTCAGAACATTTTGAGAAAAACGTCGTACCCGTGAGTCTAAGCGAAATGCAGACAGGCAATTTTTTAAGTATATTTATAAAGCTCAAAGTATCTGTCCACAGCAAATCCAAAACAGTCCTCACAATCGCCTGGCATTTCTAAATAAAATGTAGTACTCTAAGGCGATTTCAATGTGCCATGGTCAGTCTTTTAATCGAAATTCTGTAATAGTTTCTTAGTGTCTCAATCCATCTGGGCATATATTAAGTATCGAGATTATGGCGATTTTATAGCATGCTCAACCTCGAGAAATTCATCTACTAGAAAAGCAAGATTATTTTTTAGATCGTTTGGCATTTCAAAGAAACAAAAGAATACTCAAGCTTTCCGACGAAACTCTTTGAAAATTCAGACTTCCGGGCGTTTTGTCAGCTCCCAAGCAAAGGCGTTTTTGAACGACGTATGGCAACCCAGGAAGTGAACGTTTTCTCTTTTTACTCGCCATGGCGCTACCACATTTGTAACACTAAGTGTCTTTGCTCTTATAGAGACGATTTATTTAAAAATTAGAGCGCATTCACTGCCCAAAAGTGAGAAACGCCCACTTCCGGTTGGCGTACGTCGCTCAAAAACGCCTACAAACGTGATCTCAAGATGGCTGGATATATTGGCCAAGTCCTTTTTTGCGTATTTATAGTTAATCACTGCGTTTTTAGAAAAGTTTCCCTGCTCTGCAGGAGGCCTTCCATCCGTGGAGAGTGGCTTGGAGCGGTTTAGTATTGAGCTCTCAAAGCTTCTTGGTAAATTTGCATATGGCGAGGGCCAATCGTTGACGTTTCTGAAACAATAATCAAAATTAATTTATTCAAAAGTGTGATGACATCGCCACCCATGTTGAGTAAGAATCGCTGAGTCCATGGATTACATAAGAAAGCCTGTGGTTTGGAGTTTGAGGAATTCACAAGCTACGAAATAACAAAAGTACCCTTCGCTTGCTGCGGAAAATGTTGCTTTTAAAGGCAAGCTCGAGGTAAGTTAACCTTAGCAATTTAAACGAATCGCCTTCAGACTTTCGAAAACGCCAAAGTTCGGTGTTAAACGAGAAATTTAATTAGTAGCATAGTTTCCTTTCTCGTGCTTGGCCTGAAATGTAATCTCATAATCGTTTAGTTTTGTATTTAGTTCTTTTGAGGGGAAACTTGTTTTGGCTGCACAGAATGCCTTGCGAACTTAGCACAGAGAATTAAGGCACATGGCCGTATTATGTAAAATTCGTCCCTGTACTAACAGCATTATGCATCCGGATCACGTGTGCCAAAGGCACCCCCAGTCATTTGTGTCGATCAATACTCTCGATCAATATCCTTGATCGACATCTCAATCAATACTCAATCGACATCCCAATCGATACTCGGTTGACAGTCAATCAACAATTGATCAACAGCCGGCCAAGTGTCGACCAACTAATATGTATTGATTTAAAATTAGTCGACTCCTGACCGACTGTCGACTGAGATGTCGATCGAGTATCAACCCAGGTGTCGATGGAGTGTTGATCGAGTATCCATCAAGAGTATCGATCAGGGTATCAATCCACACTTGGCCCGCAGATGCCCTTAGCACACATAATCCATTAATGATCCTAGTGTAAAAGTTTTAAGTCCTGATCTGTCTGGCATGCATTATGAATAATATACCAGTCAATGTAACCTCCACCCCCCTTCCCCCCAAACCCAGGGTAAAGTCTGCATACAAGCCAAGTAACCCATCAGGCCGGCACTTATCTCTGGTTTCTGTATGAAATGAAGCAACAAGTACTCCCCCCTGCGTGACATGCTAGTCCCTCGCAGTGTTGCCCCCAGCGTTTAATTCCCCAGTAACCATTTATACACCTGGGCCAGGTTGTTCAAAGCTACCCGGGATTGGCGAGAATTTTGATTTCAGTTTTATTTGTATTTTTTCAGTGAGGTTTTCTGTTAATATAATTATTTTGTCTTTCATGTTTTGAGTTTGAGCAATCTCAAACTACACAAAAGATAAGTAGTGAAAAACATTTTTAAACAAGACACATTGATACTTAATTCAGTTATTTTTTAATCCTGGGTTAGCATTAAACCGGCTTTCGAACAACCCGGCCCTGGGTTGAGAGAGCACTGTGAGAGTTCAGTGTCTTGCCCAAGAACACAACAAAAATCTGAGAGGAGCACTCTAACCATGAGGCCACAATCCCTCTGCACCCCTCAACCCCAACTCAGCTTAGCCATGGTTGCTGCTCCTTAAGTGCCTATAACCCCAGAATTTTTTTTTGGCTAAGATGAAACTTAGACAAACACAAAACAAATTTGCCAAAATTTTCGGTTTGTGATATTTTTTAAGGGCTTTAGAAATTAATAGAAAGTAGCTGAAATTTGATATATTTTGTGTTATGACCGAGCTGCTGAGGGGTCTGGGTATATTCCTGGGTTGACGTCACATATTCATTTACATAGCATTAACTCTTTATAAACATGCGTGCAAAACAGTCTGTGACGTCAACCCAGTAATAGACCCAGGCTCCTCGTCAGCTCGGTCATGTATCAAATTTCAGCTACTTTATGTTAATTTTTAAAGCCCTTAAAAATATCACAAACTGAAAATTTTGGCAAATTCTTTTTGTGTGTTTGTCTAAGTTTCATCTTAGCCAGAAAAAATTCTGGGGTTATAGGCACTTTAAGAGACAAATGCCCCACTGCACGGGACAATATTTAATTATATCTCTCTGTCAAATACCCAGCCCACTTTTGGTTGTTACTGGAAAATTACTTTATACTTGATATAGCTGTAAAATTTTAAATGCGTTTTAAAGGATTTTGTTCTAAATAGCAGATGCGTTTTCTTCCAAAACATGTCTTCAATTTTTGGAAAGCAAACTGAATAGTTTCAATTTTTGTCCCACAACTTTCATCAAAACTACAATCCAATATGGCAGCTGAATGAGAGTTTAATACCCAAATCCTCCAGTACCGGGAAGTATTTTTTATATATATACAAATAGTGTACTATAATTAGGTTACAGTGATACATGCATTTACATTTCCTTTCAAAAATATTCAGTGCTGTTCTTAACCACTGCTAACCATGGCCCGAACATATTAAACAAAACTTAATCCACAATCAATTTACAATGTACAGTACAGCCTAAGAAACAGACAATATTCAAGCTGACATCTGTGATACCTTCAGGCTGGAATAGATATATCTTATTAGACGTTTTGGCGTGTAGTATCGCTGTATATTTTTACGAGTTGTGCAGTATTTTGACGAGCCCATAGGGCGAGTCAAATACAAACAACGAGTAAAAATATACAGCGATACTACACACCAAAACGTCTAATTAGAGATTTATTATCCAACGATTTCTTTTCCCAAAATTCTGACTTGCCAAGGTTTTGAACTTTACGCGGCCGGGAGGAATGAGGCGAGTACAAATATCTGTTATTTGTACTCGTTTCGCGCGATATTTGTACTCTAGGAAGCAGAGTTGGATAATAAAAGGTTATAAATTTATTTTAACCAAGCGTTAGAAGTTCTGCTGTCAAAAATATAATGCAAGTTCGAGTGAGCCAGCACAGCCAGACATTATGTATCGATCTAGTCATCAAACACCACAAGATTTCATGCAGATAAGGTTTTTAATTGCCCTACTTATTTATGAAGACATGATTATGTGTTGAATGCCCCACTATTGTCTCTGAGGATTGGGAGGGGTGGGATCTACTGGTGCATTTATAAGTGGGTGAATGTATCATTTACCATCTTTTAGGGTACAGTGGATTGCAAGTTAATGAGATTTCATTAATACAACACGGTATTTTATTATTCAATAGTACATGTAAGCTACATGTAGGCTCGATTTTCGATCAGCTTTTGGAATTCCAAGGGAAAAAAGCTATAATGAGATTATCTCTGTGAAGGTTTAATTTGTGTTTACCTCGTGACACAGTCTGACAGGTGGTTGAATTTTGGTTACAAGAATTTCAGCAGTTACTCTGTAGCTGCAATCCATTCCAATTTTCTTAATTTCATTTCCCATCTTTTCTTTGGTTTTCAATATCACCAGCCCGTATGTGGTAGATTTATTAAAAAATGCTTCTTTCAACAGTTTGTGGATGATGGAACTGAAGTCACACAAGGATTTGGCAAGCCTCATTAAGTTGTGATTTATTGCAACAGGTGAATACAGTTTCTTCTCTAGTATTCCATACATTGGTTGGATACCATTCATCTCTTTTGCAATACATGTACATGTAGTTACTGGTGTTGTCACTCAAGGCTTCAGTCTCCAGAGAGAAGGGAGATAAGTATTGCCTGATGACCCAAATGACACTTGCAAAGGAGATTATATAAAAAAAGTACAGTGTACATACATTTACGTGTATCATGTTTCATATTACCCCTTGATTAATGATGTGCAGTTCCATTGTGTTTTACACTACATGTATAAGGAACCATTACTTCTGAATCACCATGGCTTATACATGTAATCCAAAAAACTCGGGATGCTCACAGAGGCTGGGAGAAGCATTTTTTGGTACCTGAGGCTAGGGCAATCTTTTCTCCATAATTATGAAACTGACCCAAAAGGTGCAACTTCATAGATAAAGCTTCCACCATAAGTTGTCAGCACTAAGCAAAGACTTTCTTTGTAGACTACAATAATGGAGAATTGTTTTACCTGCAACTATCATGTAGTTGAAGGAAGCTGCCTGACATTTTAGTCTTATACCATCATGGTTCTGTAGCTGTCCATTTGGCCAATATTTAGCAAGATGACTAATGTAATAAACAATAATGGAGTGACTAATTACAAAAAGGTTGAAAGGGAAGTTGTCTTTCTCTTAGCAAATGGTAAGTGCAGTCAATTGACACTTGGAAATATTTGTGTTGGAAGAGGAGGATCAGGGAGGGAAGTCACCCGTTTCTGTAGGCAAGGGCCTTGGGGCACTCCCCTTGGGAACTGCAAGAACTTTGATACTTCATGGTGCTCTTTTATTATAGCACTTGGGAGAGATAAAAAACACGAAAATCAGTTCAAACAATCTAATTACTAAATGATCAAATTAAATAAATGACCAATTAATAAACATCAAGGAAACTTGAAATACAATGCACACCAATTCTTCAATAGCCTGACCTTCTGTAGTCCAAAACAATGCTAAAATTTCCATGTTCTCCTTTTAAACTGGTTCAGACATAGAAAAGAGCTGTTTTCTTCTCTTGTGGCCATTTGATAATGGACTAGACACTTATTTTATTAGACTTTTTCATTACAAAATATAAGATGCAAGAACTTAGAAGAGGTTTCAATGACACTACATTTACATTAAGTTCAAGAGGAAACTGTTGTCTACATTTATGAAGGCTCATGTTAAATCGTAAATGGAGAAATGATCAAAGCAATGATTTAAATGTTTTGACTTCAAAAATGGATGATTTAACTATTCTGACGTCAAACATTTAACCATGTAAACTTCAATATGACAAAGACAATTAGAGAGTGGATATTTTAACCGAAAAATAAAAAGTTTAGAGGTGGTTGCCTTCCAGGCGACTTTGTATGTTTCTCTTGTGGGCCGAGAGGGAAAGGAAATAGCCTTGCACGACCAGTCCGCCACTAACAAACAGCCTTACATGTACAATGTACATGTACTTGACTTCAGAACTTAATGGTAGTCAAAGACTAACTTAACTGTTTAATTTCTTTCTTGAACTGGAATGATTATCTTCCGATATGTTTTGTTTAGAAACTTCTTCCTGTTCTTTTTCATTGTGGTTTAAATATAACTTTTTATCTCATTTATGGGGTCAAGCAGCTGCCACTATCGGGTCATTGACCCAAAACCTGTCTCTTATTTGGAACACTCGCAATTGAATCTTTGCAGAGAGAAGGGTGAAACATTAATTGTGTAATGGTCCAAATAACAGCTGTGAAGGAGACTACATTGTATATTAATATACATGTACATGGGCTAACTTAACTACTCATCAAAAATGAAGACAAATTTTTAATATCTATACCTATTGATAATATAGTAATATACATGTATTGTTGTAAGTTAATAGTCACACCAAGGAACCATTATCTCATAATCACCCTGTTGTACAGTGCAAGTAACACTGCCAACCATTCAAACTTAAGTTGTTGTTATTCCAATTCAACTCTGGCCGAGCCTGGGATAGGGGCACTTGGTAAAAGGATAACCTTTTACTCCGTATAAAACAGAGCCTGGCACAGGTACATTAGTTCAAAAATAAATCTCCCACCATCCTTATTCAGTGTTAAGCAAAGATTTTTCTTTAAAGTACTGTACAAGTAGTTATAATGTTTTACCTGCAGCAATATTGCAGTCAGTCAGCTGACAAAAATATTGGGCTTTTTTTCTGTTCATTTCCTAAGTTTAACACTGCCATCTCAAATAACTGGCAAGAAAGGATTGATTTATTTTGCTTTTTCCAACAGTTTCTGAATGACAATTAACTAACCAGATGACTGTAAAGGACCTTATCTGGCCTATCATAGTAAATGGTAAGTGCATGTATTGTATGTCTGCGAGTTTCGTCTTTTTTAGTAAATTGTTCATATCTTATATCTTAGTAACCACCTGTTTACATGTACAGCATTTTCCTGCCCGGATTTTTTAGTCACGTGTTCTTCCATAGTCTTCTGGGTGACTATTTATATTTAAATGCATCAATGAGCCAAGAACTTGTGAACCGAGGACCAATCTTTTCCCTTATATAAAGGCTGTCCCTTAGTGATTACACTGTATACCTTTACTGCGTGTAAACAGACTGTTGCTGGAGCAATTATACTTCTCGACATTCATTAGTAAGTTCATGTACCTTGCACATGCATGCGACACCAGAGTTTTTGAGTGAAACAGGATTTGTCAATACTTCAGGCATATATGAAGCACTTTTCTAATGCCAAAATTGTCATCCTTCAAAATTTACAAGACATTTTAGCTTATAATCA
>OZ026607.1:4523885-4558885 GCA_964020085.1 Micromussa lordhowensis
TTATCCTTTACCTAACGAGACATCAAGATCAGGAACCACACAAGCATGATCAAGAGCCTTCTTCATGTCAGCAGGCATCAGGCGTCCGTAAGAGTCCAAGACAGGTGTAAGCCATGAAAAATCACCAATAAGACTGAGTTCATCAGAAGCTACTAAGGAAATAAAAGCAAAAGATCAGGTCAACACGTCATAATACATATTTAAATACATACATATTTCTGTAAATAAATTGTAATTTTGAACTCAAAATTTCCAGCACATAAATAAATTGACGGTGATTCATTGTAACTGTACTTGTTGTGGAAAAACAATTTGCATTTTGTTTACAAAGTGATGGAATGTATTCGAAGTTTTATAATTTCATGTTATATAAAGCAAATTAGCCATGCTGTCCTACATAACAAAAACACCAGGTTTCAAAATGGCCGTTTTGAAAACATCAGACATGAGAAGAAAACCAAAAGACAGTTGTTAGACAAATGGTTACCATTATCTACTCTGAACTAGCAATGGCCAAGTCGTTTATTGTCTTTTCGCTACAAAAGCGAAGCAAGTTTTTTTAAATATGAACATATTATTTATTTCATGTTCGTCAACACTAAGCCGTTGTGAGAATTAATTAACCAAAATAGAATATAAATCTGCTCGAAATCTCCCCATAAGAATTTGTTTACCTCGCGGAAATCACGTCGCTATAAGTGATTGATTTGCATTATAATGAAAACCAATATGGCGGCCAAGGCGAGTACGGCCTTGTGAAGGTCATTCAAGGTCACCCAACTTCAGAGGGGAGAATAAAACTATTTGCTTATATTCGTAATTATTAAAAACTGGATCATTGGATAATGCAATTCGAGAGTCTTCATTGGTTTAGCCATCATGGGCTATGAGCCATTATACCATGTTCTACGAATAGGGTAAGTGTAGGCGTGATTTTTTTTAGTTTCCTATATTTTTGGGGGCGTTTTTAATAAAACAATTTACTGCTCGCCCTTGTTGGATACGAGATGATTATAGCCAACTCTGCGCTATGCGCCTCGTTGGCTATCTACCCTCTCATATCCAACGCGCGCTTGTGGAATAATTGTTAAATAATAGTCCCGCGAGAAATAAAATTCAGAGCAGTGATTTGGTTTCTCTCCTTCACAGATGTGTTGCCTCGAGCAATTCTTCTTACGGAAAGACGTAACTACAAGAGATCTTTGTCTCGAATTTGACTGTGAAAATCTCAGTAATAGTTTGGCAGTAAAAAGGTTTTTCAAAAGACACTAAGATTTAGGGCGATTTCTTGAAATAGCTGCCCGAGCTTGGTTATATAATTTTGTCGACTCCACAACAAGCAAAAAATCGTCTCGACAAACTGGACTGCGAGTTACAAGATAAATAGAATCATGTTAAATAAATATTTATCTACTCACCATTTTTGTTAGGCAGAAAGACATTCTCTATTCATTCCAAAACAGTTTTCAATTTCTAAATAGTTCATGAAGAACCACAGAAATACCAATCTACAAGTGATCAACAGAGCAACGTAAGTAATGATATCAAAGTTGTTTTCGCCAAAAAATACATTAAGTTTTACAGTGTAAGATAAACAATTCTTTGGACGCGCATGTTTAAATAGAAAACACTAAATAATGGTTGTCCTTTAGTGCTTTGGGCACCCAGAAAATTTTCAGATTTTGAAAGCCACTATCTCCTTAAAGTGATCGCATCAAAAGAGCTGAAAATGTCACTCAATAACTAAGTTGTACAAGCTCTCTAACATTTTAGAGTTAATTTGCATCTAGCAAGATCGGATGCAAACAAAATGTAGACAATGACTTGGAGCAGCGATCACTTAATTGCCTTCAAATTTAATTGTCCCCACAGAGCCTCGTAAAAGCCAAAACACAGTCAATGCACAAATAAAAGCAGAAACAAGGCTACTGTTGTGTGTTAAGCCATCGACAAATTCTCATGAAGCGAACAGGTGATGACAGAAAGCAAGAATCTTCAACTTGGCCATATTCAGTAAATTGATTTACTATCAAATTCTCAGAACTCGCATTAAAAGAATTGTATGGCAGTCCATAAAGAGAATATTAATTTTGAGCTTACCTGAAAGTAATCGTGGCCTGGATCATACCATTGTGATCTGTCTTTTTCTCTGTCATTCAGGCTGTCCTAAAGGAAAAATGTAAACAAACACATTACACGAGTTGTTTGCGATTATGTTAAGGATACCTACGCATTTGGTCTTCTCTAATAAAGATCGCCTTGCTGATAACTTCGAATATGTAATGCCGTTGCATTGAAACAAGTAAATACAACGGCTGAGGTGATATAAAGTAGAGCGAATTCAGAATCCACTTTAGAGGACAAGAACTCAATTGTAAGAGTCCTCCATGAAATATCACTTTCGGTTGATTGAATTCACCGATAGTCAGAAGTTAAATATTGACGTTCTTTACTGAGTGGACAAGGTTAAACTTATGTTTGAAAAGTGCTAATTGTTTCGAAATGTTAACCAACTATTCAAAGGTGTTTGAATTGATTAAAAGGCCAAGTTATCTCTACAAAATACAGTTCTTACCTTGCCAGACGTAAGCACCACTCGAAGCACGTGCTTGCAAAGTTGAAGAAAATTCTTGTTGTAGGTGTTGTTTTTTCGTAACGGCTCTGAACGGAAGGACAGCCAAACTGAAAGCTTGTTCCTAAAAGTGGCCGAGAGCTTAGTTAACCCGGGATCTGTTAGTTGAACCTTGAACGCGATGGTAGACGTACGACTGAAGAACTCGACACAGCAAATGTTTCAGCGATGTATAATTTGCAATGTAAATTTGCACACGTTTTGCGACCATGCACTGCCGACCAATAGCGTAGCTCCATCTTTCTGTGTATAAACCCCGCACAACCCACAATTCCTCGATTCGCTCCGACGAAGGGCTAACGCTCGAAACGTCAGATTTCGAATCTCTTTACGGTGGCCAATTCACATTATTAACTCATTTGATAAAACCAAATTATCTTGTAATACTCCCCGCCGACGCAGCACCACAGTTTCTTTAGAAACTTACCCATTTTAATCATTTGATTGGTTCGTCTTCTCATTTCAATAAGTGCGGGATATTTGAATTTCGGGCGTTTTCCGACTCAACCAAAAATTCCGGAACTTTTGAAATGGGAGAAAAGCGTAGTGAAGTTTGCTTTAAAAGTTTCCGGAGAATTCAAAAATTGTTGAATCTCGGAAAGTCGGACCATTCGACCAAAAATTTCGGAAATTCAAAGATCATAATTAAATGGAACAGAAATTTTCGCGAATAAATTTTCGAAAATTGAGGTATTACCTCGTGAGGTTGTCCTCTATTTTTTGGGGGGAATTCCGGATTACTTCGTCCGATTCTGCACTGGAAATTTCTGGAAGTCCAAACCGAAATTTTAGGTCGAATGAATAGCGCCCTTGATTAACTTTGAATGTTGGACTACAATGAATTAAAATATTCTGTTAAAATTTGCAATTCAATTCGGTCACCTTCCCGAATAATAAAATAATACCTACGAATTATTTACATGTCAACCTTAAAGCGGGATGAGAATTTATTTCAATATTTCATTTTTTTGATTTTCGGCAATAACTATGGCAGATTATTTCGCTATAAGCTTGCCTCTATCAAACAGTTTTGCTGTTATATGCATATTTTGATCCCATTTTCTTTCGTTTCGTGATGCATTTAATTATCGCAGAAACGCAATATTAATAGGACTTTATAAATTTGGAAATACAGTTGAATACGTTTCGGTGCCATCTTGGCACCATTATTAAGTGAGGAATAAAACGGAAAAGAAAATTTCTACCAATTTATACTAAAATCGTTTCTGCTGCACATGATAACACGGAAAGATGACACTGAAACGTAATGCAATATTAGGACACGTTCATAGACAGAGCTCACATTACTTGCATAATTAGCTATCAAAGACTGAGTTAGAAAATTTGTTAAGCCCAGTTTTTACTTCGCATTCCAGTTGTGCCGAATGCAAATTAAAAACCAGGAGAAATTAACCACTGCACATGAATAGCAACTGCAACGAACCAAGGAAGTTTCTACAACTTTGATACACTCCAGCGTCGTCAAGTTATTGGGACACAAGGCTTGAGGTCTGGTGGAACCGAATTTTAAAAGTTCAGTCGAAATCCGATCAGCTTCCACTAAGCTGCACTTGTAAAGCAGCCATCTGGTATGATTCTTTTCAGTTGGAATTCTAAACCCACATCCGCGGACGGTTTATTTTTGATATTTCTTTTACTGTTTACACTGGCTTTGAAAAGCTCCCCTTGGGAAATAGTCAATTAAGATGTTAATTGCTAGGCGCCAAGGGAGACTTTTTGACGCGATAGCACAGACGGTTACATCCTTCGCCAGATCTTTCTAGTGAAAATTCTGGAACTTGTTTCAATCGTCGATCTGCGCGGCATAAGTATTTCACAGTTGATCAGTCGGCTTTAGGAAACAAACATTGTCAGAGAAAGACTCTCTCGACACGCGCATGAAACCTCGCAGCCAATCACTAGCCAGTTCTGAACGACATAGTCAATGTGATTGACAGAAGCTCAAAGCTGAATTGACAGTTAAGCGCTGTAAGTGAAGATATTGGTTACACAGCACGGCAGATTTTTTTTAACTGTCATTAGAGCTTTACTTCTCACGCATTCTGCTTTTTACTTTACAATGGTTACTATGCTTTTTTGAATTCTGTGCTTTAAAACAGTAGGTATTCAGTTGAGATTGCGGTTTACAGTAACCCTAACAGCTAAGTAACGTTGAAATACCTACAACTCGACATGTCTTTTCTAATTTTTGATGCAGTAGTCTAGCCACCTGTTCTCTTGTATTGTCGCTTAAAGTCACATTTATTATTCAATACTGGCAGGTATTTTTAGGGGGGAAAAAGCTAGAATTGGAGCTTTTAATAAATTCCTGTCACATCAACAGGAAGTTTGCAATTGCTCCAAAAATCCCTCCCTGATATCCGAGAATTGCTGACTATTGTGGAAAAGGAATATTTAGTAAATGGTATTGAGTAGAAAGTTAACGGAACGTGTGAGAGTCATGGAAGCAGTCAAAACGTCGCTTAGTTTCAAGGTAGGCCATCCGAATCTCGTATTGGTTAACCAAATTAAAGACTTCCTGAGATGTAAATAGACCGTTTCTTTCCTCCTTTTTTCGAGAGCTAATCGAAAGAAGATTCCACAGTAGAATAGTTTCTTTAAGAGATTTTTATTGTATGTGTGGTAAAAAATTCTTTGAAATGAAGTGACCCGTGATCCGTTTAGTATACCACATCGCAGCATGAAAGTTGGCATCTACGTAAGAGAGAATTCGGGCAGCATAATTTAAGACGTAATTGCAATTGCCTTAAGCTTGGTGGTGTTTCCACCAAGAAATAGCAATAATGAAATCGAACTGGGATTATAATGAACATCGTTTATAGAAGCACATGTAGTCTTATTAAAAGGAAGTCTTTTCCATGCTTTAAATTGGTGGGCTACGTAAGGCAAAGCAGGGTGAATTTAATTCGAGCTGCAAAATATTAGCTGGAGAAAGGCTTCGTTTATTTCTAAAATTACCAGACAGAACGGCAAAAATTCACATTTGGGAACGCTTTTAAATTAAACGATACTGAAAGTAGTACTTAAGATAAGACAGCAATTTTAAAAGACCTTATCGCGAAAAGGCGAATATTTTGCTGTATAATGATAGTTGCTATGGGAACTAGATTTGGGCCAGTATCGCTCTTCTGCGCATTCATTTTGCGGTGATGTGATTTTGTATCGATGGTGCAATCTTCGGTTTGGAAATCTTCTCAGTTTAGAACGATCGATCTTTTAGAATCTCTGAAAGCTATGGCAACCGTCTTGAAGAAATCATTTGTCGTTCTTGGAGGGGTTTCACATCATATTTTGTATTTTTGCGCGAAAATGGTAGAGAAGTTTGAAGTCCTCGAGAGATGGCGAGACAATGATATTTCCTTACACTCAATTGTATTACTAAGCCGCACGAGAAAATCGCTATTTATCCCGAATGGCGAGAGATATCTACTGAGTCTTCCGATTTCTATTCCTTGGCTAAAATCTCTCCAGTGGACCTTCCGCTGTCAATAAAATTCCTGCATGGACATTAACACGGCCGCGTAATTTCTTAATTAAGAGGCTGGCAACAGTTTCCAGGACTTTTTCAACAGCTATTTGTTGATGGATGAATACTGCCTCTGGTTATCAAGTGATGCTAATTTTTGAAAATTTAAGGTGGCTCTGAACCCTCTGGACATAATTTTTTGAACTTGCCAAACGTTGCATCTTATCATGCTTATCACAATTTAATAATAAAAACCGAGGATTACCGAGTGCAATTTTGAGTTATAAGTACTTAAAGCTAAAATTAAGGGGGTTTTTAACAGGCTGTGTAGTTCCTGTGTTAACCTGTTATAATGAAGAATAACCCAAACTTGTTTACCAATAATTGGGCATTTGTGTGATATTATTACCATAGCAACACCATTGTTGTTGGAAAAGAGATGCAAGCTGTGCCTAGGCACATTTTCCTGTCTCTTTTTCTTTACTCCTAACTCTGTTCTCTGTTCAGATGATTATGCAGTCGTAATGCCATTACCTTCCTGAAATGAATTTTGCCACCCCATGGAGACCCAATGTAAATTGATTTGTCTATGAAAGCAGATCATCAATTAAAAAAATGTAACATGTTACTGACAAACAAGCATATTCAAATTAAATTTCCTGAAAACTGTATTTGATGTTAAAATTGGCCCCTTGACAAGAATATGGCAAGAGATCCTTTCAATATATAGTGATAATTTCCGGGTGCTCTGTTCTCAAGCTGATATCAGGTTACCTGCATAGATATCAAACTCAACTAAAACGGTTCAGTCGTTTTCTTTTCGATTTAATTTCGGTAGAAATGGTTGACCAATCCTTTTAGCCAAATGAGCCGGAAACTATTTATCTTAATTACACGGCCTAACAGCTATCAACCTTTCGCAGCGTTTTCTAGTAATTATGAAACTTTAACCAAATTTAAGCCGTTTCCTTATGTTCTCGTTTGATTTCAAATTTTCAAAGCACGCTTGATGCGATTTGTTCTCTGTTTTCATTTACAGCTCGTTTTTAAAAATCAGATTTCATTCTAGAGTAACATTTTCAGTTTAATTAAAAAGAAGGCGATTAACATTTCGGCAAAACCGAAGTGTATAGTTTACATTAAATTTCCTGCTCGCCCTTAGCTACATTAAACTCGTTATAAGTTTAAAAAGCGACTTTTGACACGAAGATAATGTTGAAAGAAAAACACGGAATGTTACTCTAGTCTAAGCTTTTCTAATATTGTGCGACACTCAATGAAAATAAATCAACACAACTGTTCAATTTTTATTTTACAAAAAGATCGATAACACTTTTGAAATCCTTCGTAGGTAAAAGCGACAGTGGCTGTACATTTTACCACAATACCACGCGAACCTTACACAGTTCACAAGGCAAAAGAACAGTCATTTTTGACAATGTTTTGGCGCTGTACTAGCAACACTGTCTCATGCCAAATTGAAGGATTTAAAACATTCCTTGAAGCAAAATACACGCAAATTTGCCCAGAAAAATAAGTTCAATTTACGTCCACGAACTTTTACGAATATCTCTGGCAATGTTTCCAAGACCTTTCTCGATGACTTCCCAACATCTAGCGAGGTTCGCAGTTGCATGAATGCATACAATGCATGAATTTTTGAAAAAAAAAAGCGCTCCATACATGTCCCTATCGAAACACTCATGAAACGTTGGAGCACTCGAGACTTGAAAGTGAACACACAATGGCCTGTGGTTCGTGTTCTCACAGTTGTCGATCTTAGTCTCCCAAACTTCCACTCATGTTTGTATTTAAGCAATAGAGCACTTTTTCTGTGTTTATATAGCCTCATCTAAACACTCGGAGGGTTGGGAGAATTCGAGAGAGTTATGTTGTACTATTACCTACGCCTAAAGTGGTTCTAAATTTGCAACAGTCAGTGGGTAAAACTCTACAGTGTCACCACTCAAATGAAGGCTATTGAAGATAGTGCTGGTGCCGTTTGGTTTTCAATATTTCGTAAAACGAAATTTTGTTATCGTTTTTTGTTTCTTGTTGTTTTATTTTAAGAGAGAAAGAGTTAAAATGACTAAAGAGTTAAAATTTTTCTTCTCCCATTTGATATAAGACAATTAAAAAAAAACAACAGCCAAGAACACTGAATGAAAGAAAGAAGAAAAATCGTTTATAAACAAAGAACGTACTCATCACCAAATCTTCGTCTATCAATTTTCGTCCTTTTTCCTCCAGGGACGGGACCGAGGGGGTAGAGGGATACCAAAACACAGCAGCTAACCCAACACTGAACCGCTCATTTGCTGAGCTGTTTCGCGTAATATTGTTTTTACTCTTCAACAGCAACAATCTTTATTCACACTATTCAGGTACAAAAGAGAGGTAAGACAAAAAAAACTATAGAAGACGAAATAATAGAAATTATATTTAAGGAATAGAGCACTTTTTCCGTGTTTATATAGCCTCATCTAAACACGAGGATGGTTGGGAGAATTCGAGACGTAGTCGAGGGTTTGCATAACTTTCGAGAATTCTCCCAACCCTTCGAGTGTTTAGATGAGGCTATGTAAACATGGAAAAAGTGCTCTATTGCTTTTATAAAGAATTCTTAAAAATACGCGCGAATCTAGAACCGTGTTTATATACTCACATCTAAACACACCTACCGACCAATGAGAGCGCGCGTAGTGGCTCAATTATTCTATAAAACTCGTAGCAACAGGGAAAGTGTTTCGGCTCGCTATGTCCTGCGCAAAGCACACAAAACTCGCACACTTTTTTTCCTTTTAGTAGAAATCCAGTTGCTAATTTAAACAATCACGACCTAGTTTGGGTGCAAACCACCCCTCTAAAACGAGTTCCCGACGACTCCCTTAAAAAGGGGTTAACGACCTCTTGGAAAGCTTCTTACAAGCAACTAAAGTCCATAATGGACTGTTAACATCTGATCCAGGTTTAGTGTTTAGGCTTCAAAAAAAATAGGAGCTAATTTGCTGATGTCAAAAGTTGAATAAGCAAAGCGAGTTTTACTTAAAATTTCTGGGTTATGTTTGTTCTGAAAAGTCAACAAGCTTTGTTATATATAGCATACTGTGGCACTCAGGCAGATGTTCCTCTTTACTTCAGTCAAGCTGGTTGGACAGCTCTTAAATCGCCAATGCCTTAAAATGTGAGACGTTTTTGAATAAAAAAGACTGTTAATTTTTCTTTGTCTTGTTGGAGTCGTTCATTCTGCTGCGACAGGTCCTACTTGTTTCCCTATTTGCCCTTACTCAATAGCAATCTAATTTACAAAAAAGCTCATCTGCATACATTCGTCATAATTCTACTAAGCCAACGACTTTGCGGAATAATTGTGTGACGCGTAATGGCCCACATCAAGAAAACGTGCTAGGGGAATCTGGTTCTCATTTTTGTAGCCGGGCTAAACAGTCAACTCCAAGAAAAGGAAAGCGCCCATACAAATTGATTTATCAGAGATTTTGGACTTGGGAAAAGAAATTATAAGCAGTTCCATAAGAAACGTTAAAGATATCATTTATAACATGCCACCTGCAGCGCTGATATCGAGGCAGTTTATACAAGTATATTTTTCATAAACGCCGTTGATTTCTGGAATGACGAGAAGAACCTTATTTCCAGCATGGTCCAGAAAATTTCACAGCTGGTAAATCTACGCGTATATTTCTTAACATCGCCATTTCTCGCTAAATTCGCTCAATTCAACTTGTTTACTTACAGTATTGTGTTTAACTTGCGTTTTTCTCTGTACAGATCTTTGTCGTGTTGTTCTTCGCCATATTCCATTTGACCGATTCGTTCTACATTGCGGGTAAGTAAGAAGTTATTTTCCTTTAGGAAATTAGGGACAGATCAACATGTGATCCACAAATCCTTGGAAGGAACATCAGTTTTTATAAACCAAGTCATTAACTTGGTAAAACTAAGCTCTTGTCTGAATAATTTATTATTTGTTCGAAAGTAGAGTTCTCTTTAATATTTTTTTCCCTGAAAAGTTTTGGTGAAAGCCATTTTACGTTGACACAAAAAAATACATTGTAAATTTTGGCTTGAAATTTTTATTTATGCGATTATCCTTGGATACGTAACATTGCGGTTCAAGTCATTAATTATAGATAATAGTCCTCACAACAAACAAGAAGGGTTATATTCAGAGTGACTTCGCAGGCACGTTTTCTTACATATTTACACGGAAAATGTTTGTATCACCAAAAGTATATCGGAACATAATTCTTTGCAGAAGTTAATTTTATCTTCTATTTTTCATGAATAAAATTTCGAAAACAAAATAAAAGCGGAAAAAGAAAGAATGTTGTTGTTTATTAATAATATTCTCTACACAGTCATGTTACGTGAGGTTTTCGTTTGTGCTATTGGATGTTTTGCCGTTGGATACTGAGCTTATACCACGGCAGGTGAATATTGTTATTATCTCAGTCGGCGATGAAGTGAGTATAATTTGCTGAATATTCGCTAGTACGCAAACGAAAAGCTGGAGAATTTCCAAGTGCTATGAATGCTGGATATTTTAATTAAAACGTCCAATATCCATGTAGGTAAATAATGGCAGGTTGCCGTTTTCTACGAGTGACACTGGACAAAACGCAAGAGACTCGAAAATTAACATCGGTCAATAAGTGCCTTATTTTGACATTTTCAAATTCAATTCAGAAAAATACGATCAAACTTCTCACTTTTGCTTAAACGTGTTAAGAAAATTATCTTCCAAATAAAGGTGTCGAGAGCAACAACAATTAAGCAGCCGTAAAATCTCTTCAAGCTGATTAGAAAAAAAAAAAACTTTTTTAACGCTAATTTACCCCATAAAATTAACAGAAGCTAGTTTTTAAAAATATTGCGGACTAGTCTGATATTTCCTAGTATACATCATCTATTTTCTTTCTATTTTTTCGAATTAGAAATTATATCTCGTGTTTTATGTCAGGTATATGAAACTGGATAACAAAGCATATACTGTCCAGATCAGAAGTTGCTTCATTCAATATTTTAATCACTGGGTTTATTAACAGACGGGTTGATCAAAGCAGGGCATTTCTGCCAAGTCATCTCCTTCAAGTCAAAGGGCCTTCAAAACACAAGGTCAAACATTTTTTGTCAAGAAGATCTTGAGCAATTGTCACCCTGTCATAGTCACGTTAATTAAAATATTGAAAGAAGTTGTTAATTATGCGAAATATGTGTGAGCGACCGATCAAGGAATTTATTCATTGCATTAGCTGCCACTCAAACCGAAGTTTTAGCGAATGCATGAATTGCTCAAGACTTGCAAAGCTAGCCTCATCTATGCATAATGTTAGCCTTCCTCTGTGGACTTGATTCTGAAATACATGTAGTTTAAGATCGGGTTTATATTAAAGAAAATTTCACTGGATTCTTTCGATGTTTCTGGCTTTATCCTATTCGAATTCGTCAGATGGGTTTACACTAAAAGGTTATATGGATTCTCAGGGGTTTACCTCGGTGTAAAAACTTGTGAAGTTTTTCTTTGTTTTGTAACTATTGTTAGGGTTAGGGTCTATTATGTTGTCTTCTTTGTTTTCTTTGTTTTACGTCACTGGTGAGTGTCACAGGTTTTTACACCGAGGATGAGCCATTCTCAGACGTTTCACACATCGCTAATTTAACCCGAGGACAGTTATCAAGATGGAGTTAAGAAAAAAAAATCGATTTTTACTTTGCGATTTAGATTTAATAGTGTTCTGACAAAAGTAGTCGCTTTCCATTTCGAAGTTAATAAGCGTTTGTTTCAGATAAGACCATCGTTGTTTAAACGGCTTAACGTTTCCGGTACCAAAACACTCCCGATTGGTCACGGATACGGAAAAATATCCTCTAGTGTAAACGTAGGCTAAATAATTAGAATAAACCATTCACGAGTTAAGCAATAGAGCATTTTTTCCGTGTTTATGTAGCCTCATCTAAACACGAGGAAGGTTGGGAGAATTCGAGACAGTTATGCAAACCCGAGACGTAGTCGATTGTTTGCATAACTTTCGAGAATTCTCCCAACCCTCCGACTGTTTAGATGAGGCTATATAAACAAGGGAAAGTGCTCTATTGCTTTTATAAACTAATTCTCAAACCCGAGACGTAGTCGAGGGTTTGTATAACTTTCGAGAATTCTCCCAACCCTCCGAGTGTTTAGATGAGCCTGATCGAAATCTCGAGCTTATAATCTAATTGTTTAAAGATGATTTCCAGTCCGTACTGCGCACTCTTGAGAAGTTTTTTTTTGCGTTTTTTGATTTGTCTCATGTAAGACATCACAAAATGTAAGCAATTCGCAACTATTTACATGAGGTAAATTCAAAGTTTCAAAACAACTGCCAATGTGGATGCGAAGCGGTCAAAGCTTTATGCTTCGTTCTTTTTCATATCACTTAATGAAACAATTTCGCAGCTGTAAAAATCAATAAAGCTTTTGGAGAGATGGTTTGAAAGGCTTCAAAGATAAGGTATGTGGTTAGTAGCGAGAAACATCGATAGGGTGCTGAGACCGCGCAGTGCGGACTGAAAATCATCTTTAATACAAACACAGTGGAACTTTGGGAGAACGAGAAATGCTGTGGGAACAAAAGAGAGTAGCAAGAGTGTTTCCACGGTTTTTGTAATTCTCCCAAACGTTTTCTGAGTGTTTCTATAACTCGATAGAAACACGGAGAACATGTTTTGTATTTCTTTTAGAAAATTCCGCGACCAAAAGAAAGAAAACAACTTGTTTACTTTGATCATCAAAATGTAAATTCTCTTTGCTCGCGCCATTATTAAGTCAACAGCTCGTGCTAGTTTTGTGTTTCTATGGAGTTATAGAAACACGGTTTTAAACAAATGAGCTACGTATTTTCTAAACCGTGATGTTTGCAGAACGATTTCAGTTCAATTTTCACAAAAGCGACGTGAGAAACGTAAATAAATGCTTACCTTTTCACGCGCGAGTTCACCGAAAATGGATCATCAATTTATCAGGCCTTGGTTGTTGGAAAAGTGGATAACGCTATCAACCGGATACATTACTATCCAGCGGATAGCGTGGTTTGTTTTATTAACACTTATCCACTGGATAGCGATTTATCCGGTGGATAGCGTTATCCAGCCTTCCAACAACCGGGGCCTGTAGATTAAAAACAAAATTATTTGTCGCAGGAAATAACAAAAATATTATCTTTTGTTTTTCTCCTCATTAAGCTCCAAGGGATATTTCGGTTATTCGCCAAAACTCCACAAGCCTGTTGATCCACTGGGAAGCGGTAGAAAATGACACAATCTTTGGGTACAGGATACGTCACCATCTGAACTCAACGTCGGCTTTCCATCTGAACGACTCAGACTCAAGTACCAACAGTTCCAATGGAAACAGAAGTTCGATTTTTGTTTGCAGAAACCGAACTTCTGCGTTATTAACAGATCTTGAAGTTTACACTTACTACTGGGTTGACGTGAGAGCTTTCACAAACGAAACCTTTGGAAACAATAGCAGGACTGAAGTGTTTCGTACAGACGAAGGCGGTAAGTGAAAATTATTTCCATCTCTGTTTTATTACTCCCAGGTACTATTTTAGGGCCGATTTTCTAAGTAATTGTCATTATGAGTAATTTAGTTGTACATTGCGGGTTAGGCAAGATTGTAATTGTAATTAGAGTGTCCTTTAGACACACAAAAAACAAGTTGTTGTTATTAATTATTATTATAAAACAACAACAAGGTTTATTTGAACCGTAAAATTAATTGAATTACTAATTAAACAATTATTGTTATTATTATTATTATTATTATTATTATTATTGTTGCTAATATTGTTATACACCATTTTCTTTAACTCTAGCTCCAGAGCATCCGCCCGTCGACATTACAGCGAAAGTGGTCTCCGATCCTAACATCACTTCTGACTACATCATAATTAAATGGAAACCGGTTCAAGGAAAACTAAACGGAAAACTTCGCGCGTATATGATACGCTGGAGGCCTGCCAGAGAAAACGCAACTTACACCGAGGAACGACGTATTAACGTGACATTCTCGCAATCTCGGAGGAGAAGGAGGAGGGATGTTCACGTTGGTTCCGACGAGGGAACATTTGAGCTAACGAATTTGAGCTTTTACACCAATTATTCAGTAGAGGTTGCTGCCGTCACAGTCAAAATAGGAGTATACAGTGCCCCGACGTATTTTCTCTCACAGGAAGGAGGTATGCGTTGAGTTCGATCAACATCTAATTTCTCATTTTAAAATCAAGACATTCTATAGAACTGGCATGTCGATAATGAAGTAAATGATCAACCTGGGAATTCTTAAGGTGATGTGATGTGAGATTCTCAGAACGCCACTAAACGATATGTGCTGAAATCAGTTGGAAGATTTACTCCTTTTGTCCAGAGCTACCTGTGAGGGCGACAGACGTCATTTAGATTTTTCTTTCTTTTTTCGTGATTTGTCACTAACTTTTAGCTTAGTAATTGTCATTATGAGTAATTTAGTTGTACATTGTGGGTTAGGCAAGATTGTAATTGTAATTTGAGCGTCCTTTAGACACACAAAAAAAGTTGTTGTTATTATTATTATACAACAACAACAAGATTTATTTGAACCGTAAAATTGATTTAATTACTAATTAAACAATTATTATTATTATTATTATTATTATTATTATTATTATTGCTAATATTGTTATAAACTATTTTTCTTTAACTCTAGCTCCAGAGCATCCGCCCGTCGACATTACTGCGGCAGTGGTCTCCCGTCCTAACATCACTTCTGACTACATCATAATTAAATGGAAACCGGTTCAAGGAAAACTAAACGGAAAACTTCGCGCGTATATGATACGCTGGAGGCCTGTCAGAGAAAACGCAACTTACACCGAGGAACGACGTATTAACGTGACATTCTCGCAATCTCGGAGGAGAAGGAGGAGGGATGTTCACGATGGTTCCGACGAGGGAACATTTGAGCTAACGAATTTGAGCGTTTACACCAGTTATTCAGTACAGGTTGCTGCCGTCACAGTCAAAGTAGGAGTATACAGTGCCCCGAAGTATTTCCTCTCACAGGAAGGAGGTATGCGTTGAGTTCGATTAACATCTAATTTGTCTGGGAATTCTTAAGGTGATGTGATGTGAGATTCTCAGAACTCAACTAAACGATATGTGCTGAAATCAGTTGAGAGATTTACTACTTTTGTCCAGAGCTACCTGTGAGGGCGACAGACGTAATACAGTTTGAAAAGTGATAACTTTGAAAACTAGAAATAATTAAAATGTTTGCACTTATCTGGCTTCACATCCGTTTTTAGCGGTTCTAAAATTATGATGGCTTGCCTGGCTAACCTTTTTCAACCATACCGTAAACATTAAATTTCAGTTCAGGTCTTGATGGAACAACACATTCTCATATCTAAAATTGAAAGGAATGCATGATCACTGATTAGGAGAATTGACATTTCCATCAATGAATTTGCTATCACTTGGTTCTATCTCGTCATAGTTCCATCACTGCCTCCTGGAAACGTAGCCGCCTTCAACACAAGTTCCACCTCGATTAAGGTCACGTGGTCTCCGCCCAGTAACGAAAGTGTTCGTGGCGTTCTTCTTGGTTACGAGATAACATACACTCCAGCTTCGAAAAATGCGTCAGCGAGCCGAAGAGTTATGCTGTGTAGACGAAATACATCATTCCAACTGGAAGAACTCTCAAAATACACGCTATATAGCATCACTGTCGCCGCTTTTACCAAAGTGGGTATTGGACAGGAAAGTGAGATTGAGCAGACGTGGACCGATGAGGACGGTATGTGAAGGCTTACATGACGCCTATATTCGAGTTATAGATTAATTTAACATTTGAAACGAGCAATTATTAAGAAAAACTTCTCAACTTCATTAATAATTAATCAAGTCTAAACAAAACAAAACATGACACGGTGACGGTGTTTGGATATCTGGTCTTTAATGTATTTAGGATAGATTTTTAGGAATTGATTTCCTCGTTTTCTACTTAGTTTTAGCTAAGATTGAGAAGGTGTATCAAATACTCAAAAAGGATGTTTGACCACATTTCCAAACACCTCGAGGTTCATCAAAGATACTCCGCTATGTTTCGTATGATGGTCTCTCTTCTTGTTGTTTGGAAGTGTGGTCAAACACGGACTTTTGTGATTGATATATTACATACGGTGAACTTGAAGTCGATTCAAATACAACAGAGATAACAAAGAGATACGAAATGAATGGCACAGTTACGATCGATTCAAAGGGCAAGTTGGATGAAATCTTCCATTTGACATTATTTTTGTGTGTTCAGTGCCGGACGTGGGTCCAGAAATCGTCACAGCTGAATCCAAGACGTTTTCAAGTATAAGCGTTAGCTGGGAACTTGTACCTGAGGCAAAACGCAATGGCAACATCACAAAATACGAAGTGAACGTGTCGAAAGAAGCTAGCGGAAAGTGGGAAGACCAAACCAATCTGTTTACAGAGAACCTCGCTGCTGTGATACAGAACTTGACGATGTTTGTGGAGTATAGGATTGTTGTCCGGGCTTATACGTGTAAAGGGCCTGGACCCTACAGTGAACGGCCAAAAATGCTGATGACATTGGAAAGAGGTAACGCTTTCAGGAAATAGCATAACAGTGCATCCAGATGTACCTTGCCCCCTTTTAAATTTTAGAAAAAGCCCCAAATGTTTGGAAGAATTTTCTTGGAACAAGAAAAAGACAAAATTCACTCCAACCTGTCCTGCAAGAAATGATTAAACTTCACTTCGGGTTTCCGTTTTTGGAACATCTCTATATTGGCCACGTAGCCTGTATTGCATATAAGTGCATATCAGTGGAAAATTGTGTGGAAGGGCTTTTGTCTTGATACAAAATAGCAGAAATACCATGCAACAGCTTGGTTTATGCATGCCTGCCTCGATAAAGTCAAGTTTTTTGTCTTCCAGTTTGAAAACCCGGCTGTAGTTTGCGGTGCCTTATCCGATACAAAACGAACTGTAGTGTAGAACAAAGCATAGAGCGGCGATATATGCCACATTCTCGAAGATTCAGAGCATATCATCGGAGTGGAAGAAAATTTGAATGTGAAAATGTGCGAGATGGGTTCGACGACGAGAGATAACAAGAAATTTCGTTCGATCCAACTTTACACGTGAAAACTGACAAAAAAACAACACTTCTCCTAAAGTTAATACGATTGTTTGTCATGTATGCAATGCAGCATCAATATGATGAATAGCAGCTGTTACCATGACAATACAATGATAACAACTTTTGTTGTTACTTCTCTTTCTAGCCCCTTCCGTTGTTCCGACCATCCTTAGAGCCCATCCTATCAGCAGAACTGAAGTTCTCGTATCATGGAGCATTGATCTGGAGCCTTGGTTTAAACTTCGGTATTATGTGATTATGTACAGAGAATTGGAACATGGTGAGAATAACAAAACAAAAACGATAAACTCCGACCACAAGGAAGCAACTCTAACGGATCTTCGTCCTTTCACTGCGTATGAAATTAAGGTGGCAGCGGCTACAAATCACACAGGAAACTACAGCGATCCGGTTAATGTTACAACCAAAGAAGGAGGTAAGACAATAGTTCTGCGGCCTTAAAGAGGAAATGAGGGTACAACTGAACCCAGATCATTTAGATTCATGATAGAGCTAGTCCAATATGAGAGTCTGGTTGAGGATGCGGCAATATAAGTGATCAATTATTGGTCCTTTATTGGTGATTTCTCGGCTATCAGTTTAAATTTCAATCATCACTCAAGATCACCTGGAAGGCGCAGTGGCCTCATGGTTAGTACGCTAGACTCCGGATCGAGCGGTCAGGGTTCGAACCCTGGCTGGGGACATTGCGTTGCGTCCTTGGGCAAGACACTTTACTCTCACAGTGCTTCCCTCCACCCAGGTGGACAATGGGTACCGGCGAATTTACTGCTGGGGGTGACCCTGCGATGGACTAGCATCCCATCCAGGGGGAGTAGAAATATTCCAAGTCGCTTCATGCTACAGATACCGAGATAAGCTCTGGCCTGGTGGGCCCCTAGGCGCATGTTCAGATCTTTACCTACTTCTCACGATCAGCTTTTTTATTTATTTATTTATTTATTTATACACGGTTAAAAAACATCAGGTCTCAATATACTAAAAGTTATAATAAAAAATACTAATAATCTATCAATAAACAAACTATGCTAAATATTAATTAATTAATTTTAATTAAGTAAGTCCTAAATTAATCATTAACCTAACCCTGTTTTCCATGAATGCGTGTCTCATTTTGTAATTTACGATGTCGTGATTACAGTAGAAATTTGTTTTTTGAATTGATTAAGAGATTTTATCATCCTGAGATTGCAGGGTAGGCTGTTCCAGAGAGCTGCACCACTATAACAAAAACTGTTTTTTAAATAGTTAGTTCGTGGAAGAGGTACAACCAGTTTGTTTTCGGAATCCCTTAAAGAATAACGCGTTCCACTGCGTTTTAGAAATTTAGACGATAGGTATTCAGGAACCAAACCATTTAAAGATCTATATACCATTAAGGCTTTCTGAATTTGACGCTGAGTACACAAATCTTTCCATCCGAGTTGTCGTATTAGACCTTTGGCATCAGCATCATAACTTGAGGATGTTAACAAGCGAGCGGCACGGTTCTGAAGTTTTTGTAGCCTGTCAGACAAAGTCTTACCGCAATTACCCCAGACAAGATTACAGTAGTCAAAATGAGGTTGAATTAGAGCACTGTATATATAAAGCAGTGTATCTGGTGGGACAAAAGGCCTAATTCGTTTTATGGCACCAATCCCAGATGCGATCTTTTTGAACAGTTTATCAATATGGGTTTGCCAAGTTAGGTTTTCATCAATGAATACACCGAGCGATTTGACAGAGGAGACACGATTTATTGATTCATTATTAATCGAGAGCTCAAGTGTATCTGGAAGGGTACTCAATCTTTGCCTGGAACCAATCAACATAAATTCAGTTTTAGTCGCGTTTAAGGTAAGTTTGTTAGAAGTAAGCCATTGGTTCAAATTACTTAGATCGTGATTTAGATTAGACTGAATAGAATTCAGATCAGCTCCCGCATATGTGATGTGAGTGTCATCAGCATACATCCTAGGCTGACATGATGATAAGCAGTTAGGCAAGTCGTTAATGTAAATAAGAAACAATAGGGGACCTAGGATTGTTCCTTGAGATACTCCACATTTTAGTGAACAGGTTTTAGAAAGAGAACCGCCATTAACAAGACATCGTTGTGTGCGGTTAGTTAAATATGAGTTGAACCAGTCAAGAGCTACTCCTTGAACTCCATAATGGTTCATTTTAGTTAAAAGAATTTCGTGATCAACCGTGTCAAATGCTTTTTTAAATCGAGAAAAACTACAGCATTAACATTACCGTGATCGATATTAAACGCCCAACTATCGGTAGCTTCTAATAGGGCAGTATATTTTGCAGATCTGAGAGCTCGGCTATTGCAATTACTGACCTGACAGAAAAATGTTGAGAGATTCTAAGTTATCAGTTAAACCTCACCTAGACACTCTACTATTAGTACATTAAGTAATCTTCATTAATCGCCATTAATCTTATCCCTTGTAATAAAAACTAACGATAAAAAGTCACGACGTTTCGACCCCTCGGAGGTCATTTTCAAGTGAGAATAAAAGTTTTAAGAATTAGCATAAATATGTAAAAACTAGATAAAAATGCGGCGAACGCCGAAATATGATAAAAATATGTACAAAAGTGTAAAAAGTGCTAAAAATATATGGAGTAATGAACGGTAGCTAGAGAAAACAATAGACAAAAAACAAAAAATAATTAATTACAAGAACTGTTCTAAACAAATAATTTGGCGCGGATAGAGTCACACTGTTTGTTTAGCGATGGTTTCAGTTCTTTTATAAAAAACATTTCAAAAACAAGACAATCAAACTTGTTCTGGCACTTTCTCAGAATTCTAAAACTCTTTGCGATGTTGTTAGGTTCCAATGCATGTTTCTCTCTCAGATGGTCGCCGATGGTTGCCCCTTTGTGCTCTTCAATGCGCTGGTGAAGGTGCCGGCAGGTATATCCGACATAACCTGCGTCGCACAGGTCACACTTGAATTGGTACACAACGCGCTGTTGGCTTACAAGGGGTGGCTTCTCTTCACGGATCCGGATCTCTTCTTTGATCTTTTTGCTCGTGTAGACAGGGGTAATATCCGCACTGATCTTACGGCTTAGGTCGGCAAGTTGTCTCCGTACGGCGTTCGCAGATTTTTGGTCCTTGAAGGGCAACACGACTCTGATTGGGTCCCCACGCTTCTCATCAACGTGGGTGCGTGATTCCTCGGAAACTTTTGAATCAACGAAAAGGCGGATGGTGGACTGTACATGATCTTCAGGATAACACAGACGGGAAAAGATCTCTTTGAGGCGTTCACATTCCTCGTGAAAGGCCTTCCATGTAGACGAGAGCTTAAACGCACGGTTAAGCATGGTATTTATCAGTGACCGTTTATATCTCGCGTCAACGTGGCTGTGATAATGTAACAACAGTCCGGTGTCAGTTGGTTTTCGGTACACCGTTGTGTTCAGGTAGCATCCATTCCTGATTACGTTCATTCCAAGAAAGGGCAGTCTGCCATTTTCTTCGAGCTCCATTGTGAAATCAATAGAAGGATGACTGTTGTTTAGTGTCGTTAAGAAATCTATAGCTGCTTCAACATCAGGCATTGCGCTAAGGGTGTCATCAACATAGCGCTTGTAAAAGGCGGGCATCTTGTTTTCTGTTTCCAGCTGTTTCTCGATGTTACACATGAAGGCGTTTGCCATGAGAGGCCCCAGCGGCGAGCCCATTGCCACACCGTCCACTTGTTCGTACAAGTTTCCTTCAAACTGGAAAAGCTGATTTTTGGTGGCGATTCTTAACAGTTCTATCAGGGCCTGCTTCGTGATATTAAGATCGTGTTCTTTGTTGAACCAGTCGTTCTCAAAGGCTCTCTCTGCAATACTCTCAATGGTTTCGTCCACAGGAACATTAGTAAAAAGTGATGACACATCATACGACACCAAAACATCATGCTCTTTGATTTTCATTTCACGGAGTTCGTCAGCAAAAACAAAAATGTCACCGACGGTATGGTCGTTGACGGACAAGGGCTTTAGCTTTTCGTCCAGCCACTTGGCAAGTTTATAATTGTATGTTCCTGTGGCAGATAAGATGGGACGCATGGCTAACTTCTTCTTGTGGGTTTTAGGAAGACAGGCAGAGAGAGCCTTTGAGAACGACTGGTTCAACAAAGAACACGATCTTAATATCACGAAGCAGGCCCTGATAGAACTGTTAAGAATCGCCACCAAAAATCAGCTTTTCCAGTTTGAAGGAAACTTGTACGAACAAGTGGACGGTGTGGCAATGGGCTCGCCGCTGGGGCCTCTCATGGCAAACGCCTTCATGTGTAACATCGAGAAACAGCTGGAAACAGAAAACAAGATGCCCGCCTTTTACAAGCGCTATGTTGATGACACCCTTAGCGCAATGCCTGATGTTGAAGCAGCTATAGATTTCTTAACGACACTAAACAACAGTCACCCTTCTATTAATTTCACAATGGAGCTCGAAGAAAATGGCAGACTACCCTTTCTTGGAATGAACGTAATCAGGAATGGATGCTACCTGAACACAACGGTGTACCGAAAACCAACTGACACCGGACTGTTGTTACATTATCACAGCCACGTTGACGCGAGATATAAACGGTCACTGATAAATACCATGCTTAACCGTGCGTTTAAGCTCTCGTCTACATGGAAGGCCTTTCACGAGGAATGTGAACGCCTCAAAGAGATCTTTTCCCGTCTGTGTTATCCTGAAGATCATGTACAGTCCACCATCCGCCTTTTCGTTGATTCAAAAGTTTCCGAGGAATCACGCACCCACGTTGATGAGAAGCGTGGTGACCCAATCAGAGTCGTGTTGCCCTTCAAGGACCAAAAATCTGCGAACGCCGTACGGAGACAACTTGCCGACCTAAGCCGTAAGATCAGTGCGGATATTACCCCTGTCTACATGAGCAAACAGAGCAAAGAAGAGATCCGGATCCGTGAAGAGAAGCCACCCCTTGTAAGCCAACAGTGCGTTGTGTACCAATTCAAGTGTGACCTGTGCGACGCAGGTTATGTCGGATATACCTGCCGGCACCTTCACCAGCGCATTGAAGAGCACAAAGGGGCAACCATCGGCGACCATCTGAGAGAGAAACATGCATTGGAACCTAACAACATCGCAAAGAGTTTTAGAATTCTGAGAAAGTGCCAGAACAAGTTTGATTGTCTTGTTTTTGAAATGTTTTTTATAAAAGAACTGAAACCATCGCTAAACAAACAGTGTGACTCTATCCGCGCCAAATTATTTGTTTAGAACAGTTCTTGTAATTAATTATTTTTTGTTTTTTGTCTATTGTTTTCTCTAGCTACCGTTCATTACTCCATATATTTTTAGCACTTTTTACACTTTTGTACATATTTTTATCATATTTCGGCGTTCGCCGCATTTTTATCTAGTTTTTACATATTTATGCTAATTCTTAAATCTTTTATTCTCACTTGAAAATGACCTCCGAGGGGTCGAAACGTCGTGACTTTTTATCGTTAGTTTTTATTACAAAATCTATATCTAAAAGACTTCTGATTAATCTTATCTCCATTACGCTTCCCTTTGCTTAGTTAGGTAACAGTGCACGAATATCTGGAATGATTCTAATTACTTTGCTCGACGAACATAATGAAAGCGCTCTGTATACCGGAAACTGCCTCTAAAAACCCGCCGCACCCCCCTCCCGCCAATAGGCCCATCTTCCTGCAAAGAAACTGATATTACTTGCGATTCTAAGCTCCCTGGGTATAAGCCCTATTCTAGTTTAAAATGAAATGAAATCGACTTATTACGATGTCTTAAGGCTAACCTAAAAAGCAGTATAAGAAAGATGTTTTGCGATCGACACCGGCTTTAGTTCCTTTCGAGACTCCGCTTATAAGCACTCCTGGATGTACCCCCTTGCGTTTATAGGCCCATCCTAAGCCCCTTACGAAGTTGTATAAGCCTGGGGCTTATATAAGCGGCAGTTTACGGTGTATGTATAGGTTCGTAATGCTTGTCTTGTAGTCCTGTGCATTGAGTCGAAATCCGAGTAGAATGCAGAACGTTTCTCGTTTTTGTTACAGTACCACAGGGCGCACCAGTCAACGTCACAGCGCTTCCAGAGACAACTTCTAGCATACGAGTCAGTTGGAAGCCTGTGCCCAAGCAGAAGCGTAACGGGACCATCACTCAGTACAATGTCACAGTGAAGAATAAAACCAGTGGGGAAGTGCTACGAAGTGTAAATGTGTCAGCGGGAAACCTTTCTGTAGAGATAGACGATTTGAAGATGTATGCCACCTACAGCTTTCAAGTCCAGGCTCTCACCAAAGAAGGCGCGGGTCCTTTAAGTTTTCCTCCCGTCAACGGAACGACAAAGCAAACAGGTAAGGTTGCTTTAGAAGGACGTCTGTACGGATATTTTAAATTTGAGTCGCTTGCTCGTCCCGTTATAATTAGTGTGTTAAAGGAAGGACAAAATCATAAAAGACGAAAGAGCTGGGTGGGAATGTATAAGAAAATAAGAATGACCAAGCATAGCGAACATATACAACTCGTAGCTCGACAAAATGGTGAAGGTCTGATTGAGCTCCCTTTCTACCTTTATTACCAGATCCTGAAGTTCCCTTGAACATAACTGCAAAAGCCACAAGCAACTCCACAATAAGCGTGACCTGGGAGATAGTGGACATTCATAGCCAATTGACTGCGAATGGACTCAGAATAGAGTATTGCGAAATGAAACGCAATCAAGACAATACACCAGGGGATCTGGATAATAGTTGCAAAGGTTGCAAAGACTTGAACGTCACTGACATGAAGTCACATACGGAAAATCTTATTGATCTTCGAAGCTATACTATACATCGCATCACAGCGCAGGCAATAAACATAGTTGCTAATGATGGGACAGTTGTTGAAACCCGGCATGGTAAAGAAAGCAAGCCGATTTTCAACGAAACACACGAAGGAGGTAAGGATTAGTTTTTCTTAAAATAGGTTTGGATTGATAGATTGGTTAATTGGTCGATGGATGGATGGATGGATTGACTGATTGATTGGTTGGTTGTTTGTCTAGTTGGTTGATTGATTAATTAACTGATTGAATGATTGATTGACTGACTGACTGACTGACTGACTGATTAATGGGTTGACTGATTAATTGACCGACTGACTGACTGATTGGTTGGTTGACTGATTGATTGATTGATTGATTGGCTGATTGATTGGTTGATCTACATATGAACAAAAGTTAATTTACCAGTTAATTGCTTGCTTGCTTGTTTGCATGTTTGCTTGCTTGCTTCCTTGGTTGACTGACTGACTGTTTGATTGATTGACCGATCGATCGATTAATCGACTGGTTGTTTGGTTCATTTGAGTCTCGTTTTCGTTCAAAGCAATTTCAATCTTTACTTTGCTCTATTGCTTTTTTGTACCGTTGGACAATTGTACCGAAGACAGGTTAAGATTTTTTATTGCCTGGGTTTTACTTCACCTTTGGCAACTAGTACCACAAGATGATGAAAATAATTTATTATATAGACACTAGTGTTTTACTGGAAAATACACCACTCATACAATTCATACGAAACATCTGGGACTCGAGTGGCACATTTTCCATATCCTCACTAGTGAGGATATCGATGATTTCACTAATATCAAGTTTGTCTCTTAAATTGTACTTCATATCCGTTGGTGCATGATCGAAACATCTTCGGGTCTTCCTCGAAAGCCTTCGGCAATCTTCGGCAATCTTCGAGTATCTTCGGAAATGTTCGGGAAATGTTCGGCAACGTTCGTCTGGACAAGTTTTGGAGAATCTTCGGAAATCTTTAGAAAATGGTCGGAAATCTTCGGACAATCGTCAAAACGCCGTTAATCAGTGTGTCTATATAATAAAAAGAACATTACACGTTAGCTCGAAGATATGAATTTTATGTTCTCGTGGCAAAAACAATATCTCACTCGTTCGCTGCGCTAACTCGTGAGATATTGTTCTTGCCACTCGAGCATAAAATTCATATCTTCTCGCCACCGTGTAATAACGCACCGTATGATAATCGACCCTTGTCCAACACCTTTCGATAGAATTCCCCAAATTAGTCAAAACTCATTTGATTGTTTCTGCAATCCTTTTCGGTACATTTCCTATAATTGTTGATTTCCTGCGGTTGCCGAGGTGAACACAAAGTTGATTCATCCATATCTTAAAGTCAGAATATTTCAACCCCAATTACCAAAAGAAATCTATGATATACTAGGATTTACAGTTGACCCACTAACTATTCTATGGCTTTCTAAAAACACTGATTTTTACTCGGGGGGGGGGGGGGGGGTGTCATGGTCCCAGGCGTTCCATGCGTAGAGAGTGGAAACTGGGGATGAGAGTGCAACACCTCGTGTTATCATGTACTCGCTCTTCTTGAACAACATAATTTACAGAATGCTGTGGTTTGTGAAGAAATTCTTGGTTCATCTTACATACAAAGAAGTCGATCGTTTTCGGAACGGGTCGTTCCACAAATTCTATTGCTTGAAAACCTGACAAATAGGCAAAGTTCAGGCTCGTTCTCACGAGATATCAAATGAGCCATGCACGAGTTCAAACTACGACAACACTGCTAAAAACCCGACTACTGACTCAAAAACAAACTATGACGCTGAGACGAACACCTCAGATGTTAAAAAAAAAATCAAGAATCGTCGAAAACAGAATTTAGAAGATGAAGCCAACAACATGCAATTAGATAAATAGGATACTCAACGAATCAAATTCTGTGAATAGTAAATATTTGAGGGTAACGGTTGTGTTGAAATATCCTGATTCTTTTAGTTGTTAATATTGTGTCCAATAAGCTTACTTGTAAAGTACAACTTGATCTTGCGTTACGAAACCCAAGTAAACGCTTTTAGAGCGTCTAGTTTCCGGGTTCGACCGCAGAGCCGCCCTCTTAAACGGGATTAAACCGAAATCTGAGAAGAGCAATAAACCCCTTAGGGTATGAGGCTCGGCAGATATTTGATTCAACATGATCTGATATGAAATTGAGAAAAAGGCAGACGGATTGTTCAATGTGTCACTCTCAATGGCCCCAGGCGTTCCTAGCGCAGACCTTGGAAACTGGGGATGAGAGTACGCTCGTGTTTCGTGAAGAACATAATTAACAGAATGCAGTGTTTTGTGAGGAAAGTTTTGGAAAGAATCACGCCTTATACGTTTATCTAATATCGTTAATTTGAAAGCCTGCCAAATAAGCAAAGTTTATACTCGTTCGCGCAATAAAACAAACGAGCCATGCACGAGTTCACCATTAACGCCACGTAACCAGAATCAGCTTACGGCGAGTAGCCGTTTTAATGTCTTATGGGAAGTGAGTGTACGGTTTATGATTGAACAAATTCCAGGCAGACAAATCATAGATACCAAATGTAACGCCCTACTGCTTTCCTATCCCACAGAACCTGGAGCGAAGCCGTCTAATGTCAGAGCCAGCCCAGACAGTACCACGAGCATCAAAGTGGAATGGGATCGAGTACCGGAGTGCCACAGAAATGGAAAAATCACCAATTACATCGTTGAGGTGTATAACAGTACTAGAGATGAAGTAACGCATGCTAATGTAAGCGGGAGTACATTGGTCGAGGTCATCGAGGGCCTGCAAGGGTACACAAATTACAGCGTCCTAGTCTACGCCACAACGGCCGTGGGCGAGGGTCCACCAAGTGAATTGATAAGCACGACAACTCACCGACCAGGTTCGTATAAAGGAAACAAAACTTTCATTGCCTGAGGTGAGGGCATAAATTGCCTTTACTGCTAAGCAACTATGTGGACGAGGGTGAATTAATTTTCCGTAATTCTGCGCCTAAGAGTGTTTCTAGAACACCTTCTTCACGAGAATAATTCTACCAGTTCAAGAATTTACCCAGGGTAGAGGGCAAGAAGCTCTTTTTTTAATGAAAAAATAAGAGGGTCTGAATAGGGCTCAACTAATAATTAAACAAAATGATATTTATCAGCTGAGAAATGACCCCGCATTTTTAATAGCTTAACAGTAAAACCAAGTGAAGCGTACCTGTCAAGATTGGGGATGAACTGACTAAGCAATAGAGTAGTTTATCTGTGTTTATATAGCCCCATCTAAACGCGAGGAAGGTTGGGAGAATACGAGACAGTTCTGCAAACCCGAGACGTAGTCGAGTGTTTGCATAATTTTCGAGAATTCTCCCAACCCTCCAACTGTTTAGATGAGGCTATATAAACACGGGAAAAGTGCTCTATTGCTTTTATAAAATAATTCTCAAAAATACGCGCGAATCTAAAACGTCACAGCCGTGTTTCCTATCGAGCAATGAAAGCGCGCAAGGTGGCTCAAGTATTTTATAAATTCGAATAGTGAACCCGCTAGTCGTTCCATGAAGAAGGTTCAATGTTCAAAAATCAATTCATGATTGCATTCTCGGAAACTACTTCAATATTGAGGGGGTACGTTTCACTTGATTTGACTGCAAGTGACAAACCAAAACTTGACAAAAGGTAACAAGACAAGAGGTAGATTCCAGGTGTGAATCAGTGTACACGTCGTAAAGTCACATTGCCTCTCTGGATCTGTCCAAAGGTACCTCTACGCATGCGCACCGACAATTCCCCTCCACGTGGAGGGGTGGTTATGGACAGCTGTTCTGTCCGGTTGAAGACTTATTATTATAGATCCTAAATAGTTCACAACCTTGTACACACAAAAAAAATCATTGCACAAAAATCTTTTACTTAGGACAGTCCTGAAATGATATTAAAAACAAAAATGCCTCACTTGAAACGCACCGGATGAGGATTGTTACATGTTTTATTTTCAGCACCGAACACTGTTCCTGAAAATGTCAACGCTGAGGCCACTGGAAATTCAACAATTCAGGTAACGTGGAGTTCCACGGACATTGCATCCAATAAAGGTTTCGACGGATTCAGTGTACTGTATGAGGAAGAAGGGTATCCCGAAAGGAATGGTGAAATCTTGACAGGGCACACCAATGAAACTACATTAACAGGGCTTAGAATGTTCACTACATACAAAATCCGAGTGGCTGCGCGCACGACACAACCTGGGAACTATAGCGAAACGGATTCCGCGACAACCTGGGAAGGAGGTAAGTAGAAGAAAATTCATATGCTACATAATAACAACTTCAAGTCAAAATAATATTTCTTAGAAAACATGTTGACCGTGTTTCAATAGAGTTGAAGTTTAAATCTACAAGCGATCTATCACGAATGCCGTTCTCTGTTTGGCTACGTTACTCACTGTCAATTCTGTTGTAGATAGTGAGTAGCCTAGCAGAGTGCGATTGTTAACAAAATGAAAGCAGCTTCTTTGTCTTAGAAGTAGATTTAGATACAGTTTTGAACGACTAGGAGATTTATACTAAAACAATTAGATTATTCGCCCTCGGTTTCTAAGCGCCGTCCTCGTCAACTCAGTACTAGGGGACTTCAGATTTGAGTACGAGTACGAGATCGAGTACGAGAACGACTTTTCCATTGTAATTTTCAGGGTTCACGTTATCACAACACAGACCCATCTCATCCCATGAGCTTCCCTCTCTACCAAAACACTAACATGTAGAGCGAGGACTCTAGAAACGTCACTGGTTTGAAATTCTAAACTCGTACTCGTACTCAATCTTGTACTCGTAGTCCAATCTGAAGGTCCCCAGTATCATGTGATAGAAATCGAGAGCCAGTAATCTAATTGTTAAATAGAAACATTCAAACAGGGTTCTAATTAAATTTGAGACTAAAGGACTAATTTCATGATGTAGACAGCTGAAATCAATTTGAGGGCAAGCTACCCAAGAAAATTTTGAAAATGACAGGCTTTGAAATGCTATTCAACGCATTCTCTGGAGGTATTTCCCAAGAATAGTCTGAAGAAAACTCAATTTTTGAAAGGGTAAAACTGAGAAGAATCTTAAACGATAGGCGAAAGACCAAACTTCCACTCGTGTATCTATTAAACAATTAGATTAGGAGCTCGAGATTTCTATCACGTGATAGTTGACGAGGACGAAGCGTTAGTGTGAGTGTTTCACAGCTTTTTTCTGTTTTTTTTTTTTGCCCGATCAACTACCGTATCACCTCATAGAAATCGAGAGCGAATAATCTAATTGTTTTAGCATAAATTTTCCAGCTGTTCAGTATTTTAATGCAAATTTTCCCTTTCTTTCATAACTTAGCTATTCTTCTTTTCTCGGAAATTGTATTTTTTTTTATGATTAATTGGTAATAAAACTTCGTGTCGTCCAATTCGGTCTGTAATCATACTCGTGATAAACAAATCGGACTCCCGCTGCGTGGTCGTCCGATTTTGTTATCACTCGTATGATTACAGACTGAACTGGACTCCACTCACTCCTATTACCATTACTAATAATAATAATAATAATAATAATAATAATAATAATAATAACAATAACAATAACAATAACAATAACAATAACAATAACAATAATAATAATAATAATAATAATCATAATAACAATAACGATAACAATAACGATAACGATAACGATAACGATAATGATAATAATAAAATAATCTTTATGGAGGAAGCTCCCGTCACATCGAGTTGTTTTCAGGGAGGCCCTCAGTAACTAAAGTAAAGTTAACAATCGCAACAGAATAGATCATGAGTAGCGTAGCCAATCGGGAAAGGCATTCTTGATAGAACGCTAGTAGATTTATACTAAAACTCAATAGAAACATGATACATGTTTTCTATTTTGAAACTTTTTGTTGAAATTGGGCGCATGTGCACTATTAAACCGAAACCGAGATTTTCTGTTTCCGATTTTGGAAACGCGCGCGGTTTCTGGAGACGAGATTGACACAGTTGTCGTTTCAACAGGGTTGTAAAAATATATCCATGTATAACCCTCTATATTTTTCTCCATCTAGTTCCAACGGAACCACCGACTGACATAGACAGTAACATCCTGGAAACTTTTGTGGAAATCAGCTGGGGTCCAGTTCCCGTAGAGTCGCGTAACGGTAAAATAGTGGGTTACCGCATAACTTACTATCAAACAGACAACCAGACTTACCAGCATACCGAAACAAGGCCTCATGATTTCCTTTCAGTTCAGCTCAAGTCACTTGGTAAATTCTCAAGATACCACATAAAGATTTTGGCATACACCAAAGCAGGCAATGGGAAAGTTGGTAGCATTGATTTCACAACCAGTGACGATAGTAAGTATCAATATCGAAATTCTCCATACTGTGTTCCATTCAGTTTCTGTTATGCTCTTTGGGAGAATATCGTTTTTAGGAAAATAGCTCAAGGAAAATACGCGCGCGCTGATTGGTTTAATATCGTGTTTCTATTAAGCAATTAGATTTCGCTTGATAGTTGATGAGGGAGCAGCCCGTGTTAACTATCACGCATAGAAATCGAGAGCGAATAATCTAATTGTATTTATATAGGCTATATGATATATATTTATATAGGCTTTATTTTCACCGCAGCAAGGCGTACAAAGTATTGCGATCAACACTGTTAACGTAGCTGCCAAGCCTTGACGCTTAAGACCAATCTCGTTCCCAGAGCTCACGTCCCTTTTGGTCAGCACCAAGACACGGAGCTCTGGAACCCACAGCGGTCAAATGAGTGCGCATGCTCAAGCCGCGCGTGCGCGCGTGGGAATGGATTGCACCATTTCCATAGAAACAAGGTAGCGCCAAAATGGCAGCAGATTTAAATTTCGCGGTATGTGTTTCATTTCGCAAGGATAAGCCGAAAACAAAACAGCTAAGGTTTTTACCTTAAACACAGCTCTAAAAGGGGCGTCTCTTTTATATATCTTGTTCAACAAAGAAACTATCTCTGCAACAATAGTGAATTTTCTTGTCGAATTTACGAGTTCGTAGAGAAACATGAAGCATATACTTGTGTTTTTATCGCGATAGTTGTCGTTGGTCTCTCTGGGGGCAGATTTTCGTATGAGAAAGGCTGTTGCCTAAGCAATAAAACTTGGGAAAAGAACGTTTGTAGGGGTAGAATGATTGAACTTAGTACCGAGATGCCTCGAGTGGCGGAGGTTGACCGTGGAAATTTTGTGGGATAAAGAGGGAAAGTGACCGGAAGTGCTTAAACTCGCGCGTGTTCACGCGAGTGCCCAGTCATTTGACCGCTGTGTTGCTCTGGAATAATCAATTTCCAGAGACCAAGATTTTAGGACTTCCGGTTTCACGGCGCATGCGTGGCTTGGTTTACATGGCGTCTAGAGATAAAGTCGAAGTGGATATGTTCCACAAAGGCATTCAATACGCACTGGAAAAACTAGGAAAGTCAAAATTTGGCTTTGAAAGAACAGCAGTATCAAATTTTAAAAGCAAACGACACGAGGGCCCTGGGAACGAGCTTGTTGATTATTCCAGAGCTCCGTGTCTTGGTGCTGACCAAAAGGCACGTGGGCTCTGGGAACGAGATTGCTTAAGACTGGCGAAGAATCACTTTGGTGAAGTTCTTCCTTTAAGATGGCTACACGAGAAGAAACATTTGAAAAAGGAAACGATTTTGGCAATTTTTCCAGAAAGATGAAGGTTGTAACAAGCCGCCACTATGCGTTAACATCTGATATTTTTTTCCTCCCTAGTACCCAGTAAACCTCCTCGAAACCTTAAAGCCATTAGCTATATATCACCTTACAAGATCCAAGTGACCTGGGAACCAGTTCCCCCGGAGTTTATGAACGGCCATCTGTTGAGCTATCGCGTGACGTATCAGCGAGTGATGGTTGGCGGCGTACGTAAGGATTTTGAGGAAGAGCTACAAAAGACAGTTGGTGAAGGGCAAAATGTTACGTTGGATAAACTGGAGCCTTATTCCAAGTACAGAATTAGAGTCGCAGCAAAAACGGCTAAGGGACTGGGACCGTATACGGCGTTTGCTTACGGTGGTAAGTTCTGTTCTCTTGTTTATTTTTAATTTTTGGTTTTGAGTTGTTGTTGTTTTTTCCAGAAATTACTAGGATTTTGGATAGGTAATTGAACCCTAGATAAGATAACAAGGAAATGCCGTGAAATGAAGAACTTTTCATAGCGACTGTGTAAATAGGCCCAGAAAAAAGTAACCATCCGAGATATGTAGCACGGAATTTAGCCATGATTTCTGATTTCTGATCGCAAATCTAGCCATCCGAGCTATGTAGCTCGGAATCTAGAGACGAGTTTTGGTCATATGTCCGGAAAAATTGTTACTGCAACTCATACACGACTTCCGGTGAATAGTTTTCTTTGCCTTGAAAATGAAAACAAAATAACATTGTGTGGATGTAGTGCTAACTGCAATGCTGAAGATGGCCAAGAAATGATTGAAAATAGTAATTGTTCATCTGTAATTGCAAGGGATTTTAAGAGAATCCGGTCTGTTACAAGGGAAAATCAGAGAAGAACCAGGGATAGAGAACCCAGTTTCCGGATTTCTGTTCCTAAAGTTTTGAAGAGAAAATTGGTCTCACAGCGTCAAACTCTACCTTCGTACCACAAGTCATACATACCCCCTTAGAGCATTGATAAATGTTAACAGTGATATCTTTTAGGGCCTGATTACATGAGCCGGGCTGCTTCGATGTGCCGAGATGACTTTCAGCCCGGTATTACATGAGGCGAGCCAGCCCGGTTGATGGCTGATGCGATGAACCGTGGGAAACCGGAGCAAGCTTGATTTTGTACTCTCATTGGCTTAACGAGCCGGGCTGGCCCCGCAAACGCGATTACATGGAGAAATCTCAGCCCGGTTAGCCGGGATCCCGGCACCGCGATACCGGGATCTCGGCTAACCGGGCTGGCCCGGCTGTCATGTAATTACGAAGTTGATTTTTATTGCGTTTAACAAACGTGCCGAGATCCTGGCAAACCCACATCATCCCGGCTAACCGGGCCAGCCCGGCTCATGTAATCAGGCCCTAAGGGCCTGATTACATGGCGAATTTCAGCCCGGGCTAAAATTCCAGCCCAGCTAACCGGGCTGAAATTTCAGCCCGGTTTCTGAAACAAATCCTCTATAATTCAAATTGTCGATTACATGGACATGAATTCAGCCCGGGGCGCAATTCAGCCCGGGCTAAGAATCCTAGCCCGGTTTTCAAAACCGGGCTAGGATTTTCAGCCCGGCCAAACGCGGCTGAAAATCCAAAAAAATACCATGTAATCGAAAAGGGATTTCAGCCCGGGCTGAAAAGTGATTCTCCGGAGGCTCTTCGCGCGCAATTTCATATTTAGCGCCAAGGCTAATATTTCAGCCCGGGCTGAAGTTCGTCATGTAATCGCAACAAAATTTCAACCCGGCCGGCCGGGTTGAAATTTCAGCCCGGGTTGAAATTCGCCATGTAATCAGGCCCTAAGTCTCATGATATCCAGTTAAAAGACTTGGAGAGAAAGTTGACTACTTACCGCTTCCAAATTTCCACCCTCTCGAAACGATTTCTAGCACTCGAACGAAATGTACAGCACATGGTTTGGTGATGTAAAGTATACAAATATAGTTTTTGAAATCGCCTTCTGTAATAGGTCTGTTAACTCCTCTACTGTTCTTTATTTTGTGTAAGTTGCTCAGTTCAAGTTTAAATTCATAATTAAAAATACTCGTTAAGTTCACTTTTTTGACTGTGATAATTGTCTTAACTGCTCTTCTACAATTGACATTAATAACCAACTCTGTCCTTCTCACAATCTTCCAGTCGATTCCAGGTATGTAAAACAATTTATCTCATGCCCTAACAAACTTACCATAAAACAAACTACACGTGGTCCTTCGTGAAATGACAAACCAAAGCGAAACTAATGTAACAGTTGTTGTAAAGTAGACATATGCAAATGTACTAGACAACATCTTTGTTCCTGTTGCCTAACCACATTCATTAGCTTCGCATGTATGTCTACACCTTTGGGGTGGCCCAGAATATAAACCTTGCATAAATACCTTAAAACGCACGCACTCATAATTTCTCACTGATTACTTCTAGTTTACTAGATAAATAAGATGAAAATACTGACTTGATGAATGACTGATCGAGCAATACACCCTATTACGGATGTGAAAACGTTTCGAAATCAGACTGAGAGAATGTTTTGACTGATATTTGTATATTGAGTACTTCTCAATCGAGTGAAAGTTTGCGTTTTACAGAAATTGAGATTTTCATATTATTGCTGTCATGGCAGTGGCGATTTTACTCGAAAGATATACACGTTGCCAAAATTGCAATTCAAGACCCAATGATTGGTGTTAATTTGCTGAAGAAACAGCTTCTTTAAGCCGAGCTGATCAGAAACACTATAGAAGGTGTTGTTGTCGACTAGCTACATTTTCCTTGACGCCGTTCACAAAAAAACAAACAAACAAACAAAAACGCTTGTTTTTTTGTTTTTATTTCAGAGACTTGCCACTGCCTGCACCGTCTTACGACTAGCTGGCGACGTTACGAACCGTACGTCAACTTCACAGTAGATGGCAAACCTGAGCAAATCATTCCACTAGTCCTGCAGTCAATGGTGAAAGAATGCTGCGGACATTGCCTTGACCCTAATCAAACACTCCTTGATTTTGGAGCAAACGGCAAGAATGAACCATCAACGAAAAATTCGAGCCGCAAACTCCTAGAAGAAATGGACGAATTGACA
>OZ026607.1:4566385-4633885 GCA_964020085.1 Micromussa lordhowensis
CTAGAAAGCGCGCGAAAACTTGTCACTGATCACAAGCGCAGTAAACACGTAAGCGCGCGAAAAAAGCGATTCAGTTTTGTACCTGATTAACTGGGAGAAAAAAAAAGCTTTTCGCTGATTGGTTAAATTACACTGTACGTGTAAAACTGACCAATAAGCTAGTATACTGACGCATTTGCCTGTTTTTAATTGCAGTGCACTTCAAGACAATACTACTAAGAGAAATGCAGAGCTTAGTAGACGAGTTTATCCACAGGATAAAGCAGAGTAAAGCTAGATTAGGAGAAAGACACCGAAAACAAATCGTCCGGTTTTGGAAACTGAAACGAAAATCCATGTGTCGCAGTGGTAACGAGAGTGAGTGGCTGAGGATTTCTACCGCGTCTCCCCACAGGGGTGATGTGACCATTACCGATCTGTAAATCACCTGTTAAGTACAATGCACTCAGTGTAAACCTGAATGTTCGATGCCAAACCGAGAGGAGTCTTAGTTCACATGATGTCTCTGTAGCACAAATAATTCCCTTAAGCCGCCTGATGTCAAAGTTCAATAGTTAGAGATAATTCTTTAGTAATCAGTTCCTGTGACAAGTGTAAGAGACTAACTTGAATGTTGAACGAGAAATTTCGTTTTCACACACGTCAAATCAGTTTACAGATGTTCGCATTGTTGTCTTGCACCATAAAATCTTCTGTAAATATTGGAGTTTTTCAGTACCTTGAGGAAAGCCAGGTTTACCGGTATTCGTTTGGTTTCAAACTTAGCTTGATAGCTATATTTTGTATCTTGTGATTAGTTCGTTGAATGCACATGATTAAGTCCAGTTAGTGTGTGTAGTCTGTCGCTAGAATCGTCATATGTCTGATAAGTCTGTTTAAAGGAACTGTGTCAAGGATTTTAGCCAAATTTAGACATACGTAAATGGCCACCAATTGAGTGAAATATAAAAAAATAACTACTTAAAACAGTAAAGGAACTTTTCCATAACACAACAAATACATAAAAACGTACGGATAGCCAAAAAAGATTAAAACGGATTGCAATATGGGTTTTTTAAAACCTGTTAGGCTGAACAGTTTTCAAAGCTAATCTCGTTTATCACCTTAAATAGCTCTTATCGCAGTTATCAGCGGTTCGACATGCAAACGAGGCGAAAGGGTCAATACATATATCTTATTAGACGTTTTGGTGTGTAGTATCGCTTTTCACGAGTTGTGCAGTATTTTGACGAGCCCGTAGGGCGAGTAAAAATATACAGCGATACTACACACCAAAACGTCTAATAAGAGATTTATTATCCAACGATTTCTTTTCCAAAAATTCTGACTTCCCAAGGTTTTGAACTTCACGCGGCCGGGAGGAATGAGGCGAGTACAAATATCTGTTATTTGTACTCGTTTCGCGCGATATTTGTACTCTAGGAAGCAGAGTTGGATAATAATACATTGTATTGACCCTTTAGCCTCGTTTGTGTGCCGCTCTAAACAAAGGAATATTTGACAGCGGGCTCAACTCCGATAACAGCTATTATAACGCCCGGGAGACAAATTTGTTTGTAATGAACCTATGGTTTTGTCATTTAGATTGATCGGCGAAGTAATGTCTTAGCAAGTTTCAAAGCGACTATTTGGCAAAACATAATTAAATAGACTAAACTCACCCGTGACACAATTCCTTTTGATATGTCTTTTGAAATGACCAGTGCCACAGACCGTTCGGTATCAGTATCGACGTTCGTGCGACTTTCTTTGGGGTCTTCCAGTTTTCTCGCGGCCAATCAAAAATCAAAGAGCTCAGACATGCAATTTTTCTGCATGTCAAAGTTATCACCTCCTAGACTAACTCGTTTTGTGATTGGCTACGTAGGCAGACGGAGGTCCTCCCACTTGTGAATCCGTCCAGAAATCACGAGTCGTTTAAAGTAGTCAATAAATCGCTGGTCCAATTGCAATACGGTTAGCCTGACAAAGATTGTACCAATCTCAATGTGACACCCAGGTATTGGCTAATAGTAGAAGCTTTAGAGAAATACTTCTAGATTGAAAAATTATCATAAAATAATAAAAAAAGATATCTTCATCGCAGCAACACATCCATGTTTAGTTTAAGTACATGTGTAGAAAAAAACAACGTTCTTTCACCCAGAAGTGTTTCATGGAAACAATCCAAAACTAAACAGAGAGTTTTTTTCACCGCTGTGTGATCTTTACATGTTATAAGCTAATGTTTAAAGATTCTTTAACATCTAGTCCACCTCATTATACGCGATATGTAGTTAAAAGTAAAATTAAAGAAAGTTAAAGGTAAAAATAAACGTTATTTTATGCTCAGTGAGCGTTGTTTGTTTCAGTGCTGTTAGGTTGCTTAAAAAAAGCAAGCAAGATTCAAATTGAGCATGTAGTTTCTGAGAAAGCAAACAAGTTAAAGTCGGCAAATCTCTCCCGCTTGGCCTATATAATAGGTCATTTCTGAGCCCTGTCCACGCGTATCCGGATATTTTGGAATTCGCAACTTTCCTTTCCGGATTGAAAAATTCCCCCGTCCACGCGTAGCGCATTCATGGAGAGCAGATTAAAAAACATCCCGCGGATTCGCTGTCGAATTCGCCGGATGCATGTGGACGGAAGTCGTATTCGAAAAGAAAAAGTTGCGGATTCAAAAATACCCGGATACCTGTGTGGGGGGGGGGGGGGTGGGGGGCTGAGTTACCTTGTGCCTCTGTTTCAAAACGAGTCCACTGCAAAACCTTTCATAAGAAACTGAGTTTGATTTGCGTGAACATGAACCTGTAGGTGGAACATATTTTCGCTGGAAGGCTTGTTTTGACACAGAGGCAAAAGACAGTATTGCTTTCGCCTTCAAAGGAATGAAAAGAAACTGAGAGAGAAATTTGGTGCACAAATGCTGGCCAGAGACAAGTACACAGCAGTATTCCAGGGATTAAAAACTATACACCATATTCCAAAATGGCTGCCATTTTAGTGTTCTTTTGTTTGCTTGCAAATTAGCCCTTGTTGCCTCGTTCAAGGGAAAATATTCTTTTGTATTTCGAGTTTAAGAACGAGGCAACAAGGGCTAATTTGAAGGCAAACAAAAGACCACTAAAATAGTGGCCATTTTGGAATAAGGTGTATGCAGTTCTGTTTCCGCTGTTTGTTAATGAGTTGTTACTGACTTACAGCGGAGCACATTTTAAAAATATCTTCGTTTACTATCCATTAAAAGCTAATAGAGTGTGTGCACGTGACGTCATCAAATCTAAAGAGCCACTAAAGGTCTTTATCCTCATCAGGCATAAGAGGTACCAAATTTAGACCTGCTTACAACTCTTTAGCTCAATAGCATCCTTCGTTTGGAAACTATCGCATTTTGAATTTCGAAGTTACGGAGGTGCGTGACATAACGCGAAGATAGCGTTTGTCGAAAAATATACACTTATCTCGTGATTTTTAGCCATTTTAGGAGTTCAAGTATCAGGAAAAGTGCTTTTGTAAATATTTTTTGGTTCGGTTCAAATAATCAGTCACATGTAATTTTGTGCGGAACATTTCGAGGAATCTCTCAACTTTGGGACAACGCACACACCTTAAACTTGGAGAACTATCTTATTATTTATCGTCTACAATATCACAATTTTTTTACTTTATCTGATGCATGGTTTTTGATTTTATTTTCTATTGCGTGACAATGCACACTCTCTATAAGCTCCCTTCATTTATTTACTTCGGAGAGAAAAACGACTGAATTGTAGTTCGTTGTTTCTTCTTCGGGGGCTCATCAATAGATAAATCGCATTTAGCAGCTGCAGTGGAGTTTCTTTCCACGTTTTGCAATTCAAGGGCAAAATGATAATCTAAATGCTCTGGCATTTCCCAATCGGGCAATCTTTGTCCGCATTTCTCGCATTTCTGCAAATCAGTGCAGTCCACGTCGTCATCAGAAAAGCCATCATTCTCGCAAATATTTGGCGTTTCGTTAAATGAAGTACTTTCTTTACCACTAGTCGATTCCCGCGGGCTAAAGAAACCATTCAATTCCTTCCCCTTTTTAGCTCCGCGATTGCTTCGTGTAAGCGACATTTTAATCTCCCGTCGAATTTCTTCCGGTAAACTTTCCAACACCGCGGAATCAATCTCACAGCCCAGATATGGATTTGGCCGGAATGGCCGCTCGCTATTCTTCAGTTTTCTCTCGTTAGAATGCTGCCCTGAGAAAAACACTTCTATCCCTTTCTTCTCCGAGCAGGTAATCTCACTCAGTTTGGAGTTACACGCAGTTTTTCCTCTGTTTATGCCTTCTTTGCCGTTTTTAACACCATTATCTTCTTCAACTGGATTTTCCTCGTCCCGACCCGCGGAAGCGATGTTGGAAGCAGAACGGGTCCTTTTATTCGCTTCTTCCGAGTTCTCATTCGCTCTCGATAAACACCCGTGTTTCTCGTTTGGCGTTATCATATTTGGTATCTGTTCGCTTAACGTATTTGTGGTCGTTTCAGTCTTGTTTTTCTTGCTGAAGAAGGAACTTATAGAGGGCGTAGTGTTGTGATCACTTATTTCCTCAAATTTATTCGCCGATATGTTTAGTCCGGTGATGGCTGGGTACCTGAGGAATTAATAAAGCTTCCATCAACCTTGCGAAAGTGCTTTCGGCGAGTTCACAATAGCATAGGACAGGAAAAAGCAGGGAAAGTCATGTATACGTACATGTAATGTAAAGTTGGGACAAAAGGCGAGTAGAAGTCGGGTGAATGTCGGAAAAACCTCGTGCGACACTCGTGGAAAAGTCGTGTTGAGTCGGGCAAAAGTCGCGCAAAAGATGGGCAAAGTGGAGTACAAGTTGAGCGAATGTCGCGGTAAACTTTAATAAAAGCCGGGTAAAAAGTCGGATAATCAAAGTTAAAAGTCCGACAAAAGCAAACGCTTCGTAAGGGTTGTGTAAAAGTCTGTTAAAAACAACAACAAAGCTCGGATCAAAACCACGCGAAAGTCATTTATAATCCAAGTCGAATGAAAGCCGGCTGAAAATCGGGCAAAAGTCGGGTAATTTGTGACAACAATATGGGCGAAATACCACAAAAATTCAGTGTGGGATACATGCAGGAAGGGAAAAAGTGCTAGAAAAGATATTGGAAATGATTGTTCTAGCGGTTTAAACATCTATTCGATATAAATCGTCAAGATAAATCTTCGTTGATTTGGTCGACATCTCGTGCAGCTCACGCGCGAAGTTCATGCGTGCGTGTTCACGCGCGATACCAAACAGTGGTACGTTCTTCCGCATTTGTCGTACTACTAAGTAAATAAAACTTTGACTTCGAATCGCAGATACATGTAGCACAAAACAGTGCTAGTATCGTCCAAGGTGTAAGAAAATAATTATAGAGCTGGCCAAAATGCTTGACAGACTTAGAAAACAATTGGTTACATAATACTGTAGACAAATGACTGATTTTCTTACCAAGTATCTGTTTTGTTGTCTTTGATCGTGTTAAATGGTAGTAGCAGATTATACGCGTCTTTGGCGATCTGACAGGCCAATGAATCTTTAAGGTGGCACGATCGAGTGAAGGAGGAATTGCTTTCCGTTCTGAAACCAACAACCAAGAGTTTTGCCTCGCGGTTATTCTGTCGGAGAAAAGAGCAAGAAAGCCTTAATGTTTAAGTCCGCCGTTTTTAATCCGTGTCAATCTTCTCTATCCTTAACCATCTACGATCCTTTGTGATTTGTAATTATCTCTTTGGTGTTTTTCTATTATGTTCAGGTTTCCTTCGATTTAGGGCCCGATTACATGGCGAATTTCAGCCCGGGTTGAAATTTCAGCCCGGCTTCTGAAACAAATCGTCTTAAATCAAATTTTCGATTACATGGAGAGGGATTCAGCCCGGGCCGCAATTCAGCCAGGGTTGAAAATCCTAGCCCGGTTTGCTCCGGGCAAACGGGCCAGAAAATCTATGTAATCGAAGCAGAATTTCAGTCCGGGCTGAAAATCGAGCTTGGACATGCGTTTTCGGCGCATTTTTTATTCTCCTAAGACTCTTCGCGCGCAATTTCACTTTTGGCGCCGAGGCTAATATTTCAGCCCGGGCTGAAATTCGTCATGTAAACGGAACACAATTTCAACCCCACTAGCAGGGCTGAAATTTCAGCCCGGGCTGAAATTCACCATGTAATCAAGCCTTTAAAGGTAATTGTGTTTGTAGCCAAAATAAGGCGACAGAGCTCATTTAAAGTAACTTGTGCTTGTCTACATTTTGTATATACAGTAAGGAAGACTTTCTGAAGTCAGATTACCAATTCAGATTCGCTTGTGAGCCTTTCGTGAAGCTCGCTAGCCAGTTGACTCAACCAGTGCTTGACCTGCAAAGAAAGTTAACATCGTTTTAAAAAAGTAACTCATTTGCTGGACCACTTCGATAACAACCCTTTCCTTCCTTAAAGATTACCGCATACATGTACCTTTAGGGGTGTCTCAGGTCCAAGCGATGTAGCGCGTCCGATTTAAATGTAGATACCTAAACCCCTATATCAAATTAAAGCTTATAGAGCTGGCTATCAAACTACACCAATAATTTTTTACTATAATAAATTGTCGATTTTTTTACGACCTCTGAATGTGAGCGTCCGAATCATCTTTTCAAAGCTACAAGTCAAAGCGAATTTTGTTTCTCGCTCATTTAATTTGTCCCTCAGTTTCCGGACCCGAAGCGCTAAAATACGTGTAGACCTGCGATTTGCAATATTCAATTTCAGAGAAAAGTTACAGAACATTTTCGAAATAGGATTAAAAAAAGATGGAATCATCATAGAAAATCGGTCTCAGAGAAAAAAAAAATTTGGAAATAAAAAGTTCGCAGACAACTTTTTGTTGTTTGTATGTCAAACTAGTTACTGTCCAAATCTGAGGGCAAACGAACAAATTTCCTCTGACTTGTATCTTTCAAAAGGGACTCAAAAGATGATTCGGACGCTCCCAAGGCCGTGAAAAATTCGGCAATTCGTTTCATTTTAAAATTCTTGGTATAGTGTGATGACCAGCTCTTTAAGCTTTAATTTGATATAGGGGTTTAGGTATCTACAATTTAAACCGGATGCTCTACATCGTTTAGACGTGAGACACCACTAAAGGTGTTATGAAGGTACACGGTAACCTCAAAGACCCCCCCCCCCCCCACGTCCACCCCCACCGAATAAAATTCCATAGGCTTATACATGTATTTTGGAGCAAAATACATTGTATAACTCGTTCCGGGTACAAGTCCGCAGCGAACTGTTGGGTTGACTTGGTATTTTATACCGTTAGAGACGCTTCATTCCTTCAAAATACCAAAGCAAACATTTTTTAAACGGAAAATTCTTTCATCGCTTTATCGTAATTTTTAAGAGAAAAGAAAAACTTGGCAAAAATGGACTGCTCTATAAAATTATAATATTTAGCGAGAAAGCCACATCAGCTTGAGCTGGTTTTCATGCGGGTACTCTATCCTGGTCGAATTGGAATTTGGAGATGTTGGTTTTTGTCGAGACTCTGCCGGAGTACACGGAAAAATACCCTCGGAGGAAGACGACGACCAACGACAAACTCAACCCACAAACTCACTCACGCCAGGCCAGAATCGAATGCGGGCCACATAGGCGAGTGTTCTTACCAGTGTGCAGTCCCTGCTCCCAACTCTATATTAAATTTAACAAATTGACGTCAGTTTTTCATGCGTCTGTCCTGTTATTGATCAAAACTTTCGTCATCACATTGTCAAAGTAGCTGTGGATCCACGAGGCGATAGCCGATTGGATCCGCAGACTACTTTGACAATGTGACCACGAAATTCATTGTCAACAACAGGACAGACGCATGAAAAACTGGCATCAATTTGTTTTTTACGATAACAAATGGTCGAATTGCCCGCTCTCGCTTGCTGACACGTCGCACAAATTTCAAATTCATGTGTCTGTCCGCATATTGATGATAAAAATTAGCCAATGAGCGCGCGAGAAGTTCCTGCAGTTATTGTAAAAAACATCCTTCAATGAAATGAGCACAGACCTGTTCCCCTGTCGCCAGCTTGCTTTTGCCAGGAAAGTTCTTGCTACAGCCTGTGGATTTCGGCAGCTGACGTGGCCTAACAGGTTCATGATCTACACCATGACTTATTTGGAATAGCCACTCCCTAGCAACCGAATAATACATAGTTCAAATTGGTGTAACTCATAAGCATTCCGTTGAATGGTCACACAAAAGATATTCATCCCTGAACATGAAATTAGAACCACATTGTACAGAATAAAAATCAGTACCACATGAAGTACTGCTCAATAGCTTTCATTTGAATGGTCACACACTAGGGTTTCATCCCCAGACTTAAAAGTTAGAACCACCTTGTACAGTATAACAAACAGTACCACATGAAAGTACTGCTCAACTGATCTCATTTGAATAGTCACATACTTAAAGTGCCCATATCGTCAATTTTTTTATTTTCTTATCTGATTCTATATATCACCCTATGAACTTCTGCAAAAGAAAAATTCGATTTGGATAAAATGCAATCTTTTTTAGAAGGTTTAAAATTGTTCAAATTTGCCGCCATTTTGGTCCACCATTCGCACCAGTCTTCCCTTTGTTTTGAATGAGTTGTGACGTAGATTAAGGAACACGTGACTTCAGGCTTGACTCATCTCGCTTGTTTTACCTCTGTAAATGTAAGTTAGTAGCTCATACAAAATGCTGGAAAGGAGCATTTTGCATGGACTACGAAGCTAAATTTACAGAGGTAAAACAAGTGGGATAAGTCAAGCTTGAACTCACACGTTCCTGAATCTACGTCACAATTCTGAGCATGTCGATGCTGTGATCAGCGGAACGGGTCAACTGCAAGAAAATAGGATTTTCAGGTTTTTAAAACTTCATTAAAAGATCGCTTTTTATCCAAATCGAAAATTTTTTTCGCAGAAGTTCATTGCATGAAACATAGAATCAGATGGGAAAATAAAAATTTTGGTGATATAGGCACTTTAAGGTTTCTACAGTCAATGTTTTAAGATTATGTGATTCAAACTCACTCTCACACATTTTTTTGTTTGTCTTTCTTGATTCACTATCTCAAACAGGCACAAAAAGCAGACACAAAAACAGACACAAAAATCTTACCCAGTTTTGTCTCCAAATCGACCCTGTAACTCACTCATGGAATATTTTGCCAAGTCACTCATCTTGTCTGCTTTTAAGTTCAAGCATACTTCATGACCAAGTTTTCCTCCCATGTTACGGCTAAAAAAGTTTGGGTAGCATAATTAATCACTATACACATGTTCTTTCCCACTAGGGCCTGGAAATCGCCAAGAATTTAATAAACATTTTGCCATGGTTTATCAAGATGAACATTTGATTTAATTTCCTTACACTTTTTGTATGGGTACAGTCTCAAATAATTCTGGCACCGCACAATGAGGGAGCAGGGTCTGTTTGTCAGGCTTATGACGTCCACCACACAACTTTGCCAGCATCTGATTGGGAAGAAACGCACATGTACGTGAAGAAATGTCCGAAGTATTATCTTCCCAAAGGAACAGTACATAAATTACACACTGAACATGACATGTCTGAATTTAGCGCTTGTATGCTAGAGATCTGATGCTGTGTCTCTCCACAAAAATAGTCTCTATGTAAGAGACTTGAACAGTGATGAGAGCCATTGCTTTACATTCCTCCATTTCCCCAACCCTTCCCCCCCCCCACGATGTATACTTGCAATGGAGGGACAGATTCCATCACCCTAGACACCATTGAAATTTACATGTACATTTGAGGGGTTCAACATTTTCGTTGGCTTTTTCAAAAATATCCCAACTGGCTCTATGCCAGAGGATGCCCTCCATGTGTACAATTTCTCCCTACTATCACACTTCCCCTTGTACACCCCCTAAGTCTGCACCAAACGGTATCCAAACACTCAATTCTTGTTCATTTTGTTAATTTTAAGTTAATTGTCTTCTTATTATTGACTAACAAATATAATAGACAGCTAAAGATAAAAAAAGATAGTGAAAAATCTCAGGAATCTCAGCTTAGGAATAATTTCATTGAATGGATGTTAAAACAGCCTTGGACCTATCTCAAGGTGGGAACGGAGGAGGTTGATTGTCCAGGGATTGAAAATAATTTGACTTGACAAGAGTCTTACTTTGTTATGAGCAACTCCAGCAGAGCAGGTAAACTGAGTCTCTTTCAGCACTGCTTCCCTCATCTCTGATACCATTATCGCACCCACTGCTAGCCTTCTGATGTTCTCGTCATCTTCAAGAGAAGCCCTCCAAGCTGTTGTATCAACACGTTTATCATCACCATCATCAATCATGTAGCCCTCAAGAAAAGTTGATGATGCAGACTTCTCTGCAATTTCATCTATGTCCATTGTGCTCATTCGTCTGGAATAAGAAATATAATCTATTTGTTTGTTGAGTACCATGTTATATTAAAACCTGGATCATTGGATAATGTAATTTAATATTCAATCTTCGTTCACTGTCTAAAATCCGCACGCGTCATTGGTTAAAATTGATCACGTGAGTTCTTGTTACCTGGCGACATCAAAGTGACAGAGTGCGTTATTACAATAACGCATAAAAACTGTGCAGTGTTCGGGCGGGAAGCCAGTGTAAGTCTATCGCCAGCAGTGAACTCAAATTGAATATTAAAAGGGTTAGAGACTGTTAGTTCGTGTTTTGTTTTCAAATACACGCACTTGCTTACTGTACAATGAACTCAAAATTTTCAATACTGCACTCAGCTTCGCTTTGTGCAGTATTGAAAATTTCTCGTTCATTGTACAGCAAGCGCGTGCGTGTATTTGAAAACAAAACACTCACAACAGTCTCTAACCCGTAATCAAGAGTTTTCATTGGCAAAGCCATCATGTGGTATTTAACAATTATTCCACAAGCACGCGTTGAGATGGTAGATGGCCAATGAGGCGCATAGCACCAAGTTGGCTATAATCATCTCATATCCAACAAGGGCGAGTGGAATAATTGTTTTATTAAAAGCACCCCAAAAATACAGCAAACTAAACATAAAAAATAAAAACGCCTCAAAAAAAATCATGTGTACACCTACCACATTTGTAGAGCATGGTATAATGGCTCATAGCCCATGATGGCTAAGCCAATGAAAACCCTTGAATTGCATTATCCAATGACCCAGTTTTTAATGAAAGCCATTATACCATCCTCTACAAATATGGTAACCATATGCATAATTTCTGGGGGTGTTTTTAATAAATAAACAGCTATTCCAATCACACTTGTTGGATAAGAGATGGTTATAGCCAACTCAGTGTTATGTGCCTTGTTGGCTATCTACCATGTCATATCCAACGTACATTCATGGTATTAGACAAGTATTAATTTCATTCTGGTATATAATAACATGTACATGTAGCTCATCAGTCGCAAATGCATTGTACTTACATTTTCACACTTTCTGTCAAATCAAGATACGCTTCATCAACACTTGCCCTCTCGCAATTCTCACAGAAACGAGAGAGAACAGCAATCACCTCAGCCCCAGCCTCACGATATAGAACCAGGTTAGCCTTCCCGCGAGCCTCTGGGACTCGTACCAAATTTATCTCCGGGCACTTCTCCTTAGCGTCATCTCCACGCATATTTCTGTTCACACCAAAGCGACGTGCCTCATAGCTCACAGCTATAATACTAACATATAAGCACTTTGATGACTACTTTTTCTATTAATCCCACATCAAATTTGATTACATTCATTTACAATAATTATGCGTTTATTGTGCAGTTCCAGAAAATATCCATAGTCTCCCCCAAGAAAGGATTGGAATTTCCTGGTGGGTGTTGAAGGGGGGAGGGGTGGGGGGGGGCTCCATAGGACAAAAGAATTTAACGAAATGCATGAAACTTAATTGGAATTTCCAGAGGGGTGGGGGCGGTCTTAGCAGTCTCAGCGAAAATCCCTTCCGTGGCCTATTGGAGAGGTATGGAAATTTTCTGGAATGAAACATTATAGTGCTAATAAACTAGTGACGATTAACGATGGTGCATCAGTATACTATTATAATTTAAAAAAATAACCATAGCTACATGAAGTAAGCTTAATTACCATACTAGCAAACCAATAATTAAGAGTTTTTAGAGACTTTATAGTGCATGTCAGTTGTCTCCATACAATGCTTTGAATTTATTACACCTATATACATGTATGTAGCGACTTAGCAGCCACTAAATACCTTCTCCTAGTTCATTATATCAGACTGCATAGCCATGTGTTCATACGCTGTGTAGCCAAACTATATATATTGCAAAGCCACACTTAGTCAATACTTCCAGTATGGAGAAAATGGTCTCCAATAACTGATTTTATCTTTGACTGCATATAAGCAATCCAATTGGCTACTCTTATACAACTGCAAAGTGGGCTGTTCCATTTTATTGCACCCCCTTCCCCAATTGAGATTGTCAGAAATCTGAGAGAGAGGGGGTGGAGTTTATAAAGGCAGTTCCTGAAGGGGCACTTTGATCTTCTTTTCCTGGGAGGTAAAAAGTTTACATTTCTGAGGGGGTAGAGTTCAAAGTCTTCAATGTGGGAGGGGGTGAGGATATTAGATGTTCTGGAGTCTCAATTATCAGTTCAATTTTCGGCGTTTTCTCAGCTATAAAATTTTGCTGATCTCAGACCTCAGCTATCAGTTGAAAAACACGTCATTTCCCAGCTGGCAATTGTCAGTCAAAGCCCATCTAGACCCTCGAGGCATTGCATAACCTCTAGTACGAACGACTGTTACCGATCACTGTTCGTGCTCTAAAAAAAATATCAGCTTCTTGTTGACAAAAACACAAGAAGCGTACGGAGTCTTCGCTGTTTAATATCGCTACAAAGTAAAACGAATCTCTGATCAAAAAGAACATTTGATCGAACGATTCGAACAGATCTTCACTCACCCTCCACCTTTCCAAGTTTTGTACTGAACCACAGCACAAGGTTTCCCTCGTAATTCTGGATTTCGCCTTTGTTCGACTTGCACATAGAAGCAGTCCATATCCACTAGAGCTACGATACGATCTAAAGCCATCTTAAGTGATAATTACAGAACAAAGACGCCACACCAATCTTTCTTGAAGTGTAGAGCGTCGTCACGTTCCGTGGCCATTTTGAATTTCTGTTTCCCCGCGAACAAGTCACGTGACTATAAGGCTTGAGCGAAGAATCGACCAAGGGGAGGAGGGAGGGTAGTAAATATTTTCTTCACATGGAAATAGACAATAATTATACGCAAAATGGTAATTTCATAAAATACTGACAAAATAGAATTCAGGAAGTTATATTTTATGATAGATAAGATCTACCGCAAGGAACACGAAATACAACATCCAGAGAAAATTTACTTCTTTCCCCTCCCCTGGATAGTGATGCTCTGCAACTTCTGCTCGCAGCCATGCACAGTGTAAACAAGATGGCCGGAGCGGAAGGCAGAGTAAGTGAAATTCAAGTGTTATATTTGTCCCGGTTTTTGTCGTAATCAATAGTTAGTTGATACTTTCTGGACAAAGCTTTGTCACAAAAAACAATACTTCTTTTAATTGACAGAGCTTTTGAGGTTATTTTCTGCTCCAAAAATAGGAAAACTAAGCCGGAAAATCGTCAACAGAAAATATATTGTACGTTGTTTTGAGAATCTTTTGTTGATGATATGGCTGACTGAATGTGGCTGAATGGTGTTTATTTGTCAAAAGGTGCCAGCCACATTGAGCTTATACCATGAAAAAAAGAACAAGATAAAAACGAAATTATAAATTACATCGATGCTCCAAGAAGGACAGGAACAAAACGTAAAGTGTTACAACACATACGCGCGTTGCGAAATAGTAGAAATATAAATTAAATAGGGACCTTATCGCATTGATATGTGAATTCCCGTGTTGTAAAGAAGATCTTGATTGTGATGCGTGCCTTCGACTTGATTAAAACGACCATTTTTAAAAAAGAAACCATGAATTAACCAAAGGCGGAGAAGCTAAATGTTACAATTTACATGCAAAGTGACATCAATGAATGAGTATTTTTTACAGCTGTAATATACACTTTGCATTGTATCCTGTAACGTCCTAGTCATAATATCACCTAATCACGGATGTATGAGCGAATATCCAACGAATAATTTAACGCATATAGCTTTTCTGTATTGCCTTCACGTACTTTATTTGATCTCAAGCCAGCATTTTTTGTAAGCTTATAATAGTTCTCTGAGGTACATGTCTCAAATCATGAAACTCGGTTGAGTATTGCTGTCAAACCGAAATATAAAACAACACCAGAATTTGAATACAAACATTGGATTCATTGAAACTATGCACTTTGGGGTAAAGTTCCATGATATTTATTTCGTTGTCTTGCCATTATTTACTGCTGAAAAACTGTGTAGCTCTGGTAGTAATACTGTTCATACTTGAGTTTAAATGAAGGAAAAATGATTGCATGCACGGCAGGTTGATGTTCTTGAATCATAAATCTTTTATAGCATGCAATTACATATAGTAAATATCTGCAGATGAGACATGAAAAAAACAGGTTACGTCTAGCAAAACTTCTATTGATCACTTCTTTTTAGAAGGTTAATATTGTCCAATTATTTCAAATTTGTTCGTCTTAAATTAATGACAAAGATATGCTGATTTGTTTTAACGTTTCTATTGTATTTTGCATGTTCCTTCACAGCAAGGCTTCTTCCATTCCAAATTAGTAATTTTAAGCTATTGTTTAGCATTGACAGCGTTTTAAGTATCTCTTAAGATTCAAGTCAGTTGAAATTTGTTCTTTGATTAAAATGCATTCTGTTCCATCATGCAAACTTAATACTCTGTACCCTCAATGCATTCTGTTCCATCATGCAAACTTAATACTCTGTGCCCTCAATGCATATTTTTTGCAGGTAAACTGCAAAGTGATAGGATATAGAGATTTGCATTCCACTCATGCTTATATTCTTTATCATGCTGTTTTTTCTAATGCTCAGCTGAGGTTCAAAGTTTATCTTGACGAAGGACAGAGAGTGGCCGAAATATTTGTTACACCAACCACAAAATGCAGAGATATTGTGCAAAGACTTCAACGGCAGATACATGAGCCAGATTGCTTTCTTCTAGAAGTTTGGCAAGGATGTGGTAGGTTACATGCTTCCAATTTGTTTACTATTAATTATAAAATGTTCTCTCTGTTAGTCTTAGCTGCAAGTATTGAAGTCTCTTTCAAAGTCAGTACTGAAATCTTGACAGCAAAATAGAACTGTCAGTAGCTTGTTTAATGACTACTATTGCAAGCATGTTGCATTCATAGATTGGTTCCGTGCAGCAATATAACTGTCAGTAATTGTATTCTCCACAATGGATGCCAGTTTGGACTTCTATGCATTCTGAGGTGAACACTTTATTTGCACAATAAAAATTTGAGCTCATACTCTATGTCAGTCCAAATTGAGTGTCAGTTTCTCAGCGGAGGAAATTTGAATCGAGTGCAACTCAAAATGGTCTATGTACACAAGTGGAATATGTCATTAATTTTACTCTGTGGCCAAAGGAGGAATTCAACTCCATGGTTAAATGGAATATCAACTTGTGCAGGAATCAGCTTGTAAATGGATGTGGAAATCACTATAACTAGATGTACATGATGTATACATGTATTTACTAGAGAGTAATCAGGCATAAATGAATTAATGTTTTCATGTCACGGCACATCACATCTTCTCACCTTACTTAGTCTTTGAAGATTGACTAAAAATAATAACTAGTAATAACCACAGGTTAGGAAGTGCGGGCGAGGGCTATGCATGATTTGTTTCACTGAGGTTAACGAATTCATTGTAAAACAGTGGCGTTGTGTTCTTTTTCCATTTTGGGCATTTATATTTGCAGGGCAATAAAGGGTTGCATAGTGTGGGTGATTGTTTTCCCTAAAACGAGACAAAGGGACCTAAGAGTGGTTTTACCGACCTTGTGAAACAGTAACACCAGTTTGATTATACACTAGTTCTATTTTGTGTTGGGTTTGACAAAATGGTTATTTTTTCACGTTGTAAATAAAAACACTGTTGATTATAAAATGGACATATTGATTTAGTCAAGGTCATTTGATGTAACCCGACAACAACAGACACGGACAGGAAACGTTCCGATCACAAGTTCACACGCTCGATTTTGATTGGACGGCGCGCCAGCTATGCATGAGCTGCACGTGATTCTTCGACGAAATAGACGTCGTCCACGTGATAAAATTGTGTTGTGTGCATTCCAATTTATGGACCGCCACTTCTGCATGAACTGCACGTGATTTTGACATTCTTAGCTTCAAGAAGGCGAAATTTACATATTATTTGACCCTTCAACTACATTAAAGATCATTGACTATGGAAGGTGAAACAGCTATGCTTTGGTGAGAATTGTCTTCTGCTTGGTGTTGGTTTCTAGCGGTCAGAACGCCTGTGCTCAAATTACTGCTGCTTCGTGTTTGTCTCACGTGGTCAAAGCGCCTGTGCTAAAATTACGTCCTTTCATTTCATTGGTTCTTAGTGTCCCTAAGGACAAATATTTGGAAGGACGACTTTTTTTGCTAAATTCGAGTCACTGCAAGGCTATATAACTGCCGCGCATGCGTTTGAAACCAATGTTGAGATTAGGATTGCGGGCTCCGCTGGTCGCCCGCAATAATAATAATAATAATAATAATAATAATAGCATTTATATAGCGCCGTATACACTAGCTGCTCTGTGTACATGTTTTGATCAACATGATCTTAAAACATAACACTAAAATTTGCTCACTCATTAGCAACTTTTGGTATCTGAAGAACAATGTGTATTCATGAGCAATTTGTTCTTGGAATTTTGTTTTGACGTCTGTTATGGCATTTAATATCATGTAACCTACTAGGCCAGTTGTGTAACAAAAATATGATTTAATTTTTAATTGGCAGCATGCAAAGATAATATTTGTCTGCATTTCAGGAATATGTTTTTTTTTGTCAGTAACTTTATTATCCATGTCAAAATGCTGTACATCTCTTGATTGGACAGACCTGTATCTGTTGAAAACCTGGGGCTACATGTACACTATTAAGCAAATTCTGCTCTTGGTCAAATTCAAAATTTAAACGGGCAGCTCACAGTACGAAAGTTTTTCTGAAATATTGACAAACCACTAGCATTAACTCTTTGATTTGGTTCCTGCATCGAGAGACACCAGATCACATTAAGAGTGTCTCCACATAAAGGATTACACTTAAATTACTTCAACATCTTCTTTCTAAAGAACGCCTTGTGCCTGATAACGAGTTGATCCTTGGCACGCTACTTGAATGGGGCAGTGATCTGGACGATGTGAAATTTTACCTCCGCCCAAGGGAGGACACGCCTTCTTATTCACAAGTTTTCAATGGTAAGATATGTAATTAATTTAGTACCCTGTACATTGTACCCACTTTATGTGGGTACCCGCTTTACATCTATGTGGACAATCCACCTAATGAGGACACCCACTTAAAGTGGACACCCAGTTTAAATGAACATCACAAATTTAGTGCAGACACCTTTTTATAGCATTTTTTTTTTCTTTCATTTTTTTTTTTAACTTACATTTTGTCATTTACGAAAACATAATGTTACAATAGCAATAGAGAAAAAGAAAAAAATACAGTACAGAAAAAAAATAAATAAATAAAATAAAATAACAAACTACCTAAACTACTTGCACTTACGTACATTTGCAAAACTACACTTAACATCCGTTTACTGCCTAACGTTAATAAAATTAGGTACTTTGGGTCGAGCCGATTACAACATTCAAGATACAAAACTTGAATTTTGTATTGTTACTAGTGTGTATCGGTGTGACTAATATGAAAAAAATACATAAATAAACAGAAAGGCTCAAAACAAAGAAAAATTGTACGTCTACATCTTTATGCAAGGCATCAAGACAGCCAAGAAAGAAAGTTTTCCCACTTTTTGTAATGGTTTTGTAAAATACCCAGCCCTTTTCTTTTGCAATATATAATTCTACTTTATAGGTTGCTTTTAACTTAGCTTTGAAAACTAAAAGCGATGGGATAACTTTATGAAGCTTACACTTATAAATGAAGTATTTAGCAAGCAAGAAAATATGATTCACTAATAGAAAATCTTTCTCAAGGTCAAATTTCCCAAAAAGAATATCCAAAAGTGAAGCGTTTAGTACAATATTGGCATCCACTGCTATCCAAGATAACAGTTCTTTCCAAAAGAAACTCGATGACTTACAGAAATATAATAAATGCTCCAGGGATTCTTCCTCTGCATTGCAAAAGGCACATAAAGGGGAATCCACCAAATTGAACCGGTGAAGTTTTTTGTTAGTGAAAATAATCATGTTTAAAATTTTATATTGAAATTCTCTTAGTTTGGTGTCCAACGTAGTTTCAAAAGCTAAAGAATACAACTTTTTCCAGTCTATGGCAAGATAAGGGTACTTGTTCATAATTTTAGCTTTCGCCGTAGCAGGAGTTTGCTTCAACGAACGGAATTCGTTGTAGACCAACTTCGATGTAACATTGGAAAGGTCAATCACTTTACCCGCAATTTTTAATTCAAAGTAAGTTTGATCCATGGGAGAGGGAGCACAAAATGGGTTTGTTTTAATTATAGAACGCCATTCCTTTGGGATAGCATCAAAAACACCCATTAGGGAAAAGGAGTAACAAGGGGAAAAAAAGGAATTCAGAATTTTGTCACTTTTAAGAAAAACACCTTCCTTAGAAACCAGGTCACCAACCTTAAGAATTCCTAGATTATAGAAAGCCAACTGAAAAGTAGATTCCCCCTCGCTTAAAATATACTTGTTGTTCCAAATAATTTGATTCATTATCCCTTCATACGATGACGAGTCGGAATTCGTCATTGAAGACCAGGCTTGTAAACACTCTCTGTAGAAAATAGGAAGAGTAATGGATAATGTCCGATATTCAAAGTTGCATTGAAACAAAAATTTTCCACCCACTTTCATGAGATAAAAATCCAAAACATACTTCCAGGGACTTTCATAATTTTCAACATATTTCTTTACACACATGACTCTTTGAGCAGAGATCATAGATTCAAGATCTAGCATTTTCAATCCGCCATCTTCAATATCATTTATTAAAGCTGAACGTTTAACCTTGTCCTTGCCTTTCCAAATAAACGAATAAAGTTCTTTATTAACTTCTTTAATGAGTTCGCTGGACACTGGAATTAAAGATGCCTTGGACATAATTTTCGGTATGGCAAATGATTTCACTATTTGAATTCTACCAATGAGCGTCAGGCCCCTCCATTTCCACATATTCAGTACCTTTTTGATCGATTTCAGGACAGAATCGAAGTTGGCTTTCTTTCTCCTTACGTTATTGTAATCAAAATGCACTCCCAGAATTTTAATAGAAGGTTTAAATTCACAAGGGAACCTCTCGTACTCCAGATCCCACGTGCCTAGCCTAAACAGTTCAGTCTTCTCCTCATTTACTTTGAGACCAGAACATTCTGAGAATTTACCAAGGCAATCTTGCAAACAAACATACGAGGATCTGTTACGGAGAAAGCAAGTCATATCATCTGCAAAAAGTGTCACTTTAACCTCAGAATTGCCAATTTGAATACCCTGAATGTTTTTCATTTTCTCGAATACTGCACGCCAAAATTTCTAATCCTAATATGAAAAGAACAGGTGAGAGCTGATCTCCTTGCCTCACACCTCTACCAACTGCAAAATAATCTGATGTAAAACCATTGTTGATAATACAACTTGATATATTTGAATACAAAGTACGTATCCATTGAATGAAAGATGGCCCAAAATTGAATGCATTGAGAACTTTAAAAAGATAAGTATGGTCAACAGAGTCAAACGCTTTTTCAAAGTCAATAGCAACAAGAATGCCTGACATTTTCGTATGTCTGGTGTATTCCAAAATATCATCAATAGTTCTTACAGCGTCAAAAATTGACCGTCCTTTTACATACGCATTTTGACTGCACTGAATTAACTCAGGTAAGATTAGTTCCAAACGTTTGGCTAAAGTTTTAGAAGCTATTTTAGCGTCCACATTGATTAGTGAAATTGGACGCCAATTTTTTATTAACCTTTTGTCCTTGCCTTTCTTTTCCAGCAAAGTAATTACTGCTTGTTTTTGAGAATTGGAGAGCTCGCCATGATCATGTGCATAATTAAAGCAATCAATCAAATGCTTGCCTACTATTGGCCAAAACACTAAATAAAATTCTACCGTAAGCCCGTCATTCCCTGGAGTTTTGTTCTTTTGAAATGTTTTTAAAGTGTTAAAACTTTCTCCTACCATGGTCCCTTCTAATAGCTCATACAATTGGTTTTAAAGATAGAAATGTATAATGGAGAGTTTTCAAAATATATGTTACATATTTATAAGCAGCTGATTTCTTTTTTTTTCAGGGTCACCAGCCCAGAGAGTCAATGGCTTCAAAGAAGAACCACCACTTTCAAGAGATGTGGTAAGAATAAAAATCTTCCATCAATCATCTGCTGGAATACCTTCCAATTCCCACCTTACAAGGTTCACACGGGGCATCTGACAAGATGCGGTGGTGCGGGTCCACATAATTTGCTAACATCCGCATTCTCCACATAATCAGAGCTTTTTTCCGCATAAAACAGAAGAAGTGTTTCACATTCGCAATAAAGTAGCTGCTTACCATCTCCACAAGTAAAAATTCCAAAGAGATTTATTATTTTGAAGTAGTTTTTCTCTTAAAACAGGGACAAAAACACCCCATTTCATTGTCATAACTTTTTAACCTTCTGGCATTCCAACCTACTTTAAGTTAAGAGTCTGAAAACTAGTTTTCGCAGAAAATGCTTAGTTACCTTGCTTGGTTAATGCTAGGATGCGACAACCAAAATGCTATGAGAAAACTGTGTAAATGAAGAAATAACTTTCAACAAATACCATAAAAAGATCAACATATGTCAAAGTCAGACATGATGTGCATTCTATGTATAGAGTTTAAACTGTGGGTGAAACTTTGAAGTGCTTTTAGTTTAACTGTTGTTTGGTACATTGGAAAGGCGTTATTATCAATTTTGTTAACTAGGCAAATTTCCACATAATCCTGCGTGTTTTCCTCATAATCAACGCATTTCCCCTCCCCCCAAAAACAATTTCAGCATAATTTTTTTTATTTTTTCTGCACCCTGTCACATGCTTACAGCATTGGGGCCCTATGAGAGGGAATTTAGACACAGCCTGACTAGTGAAGTTGTCCCCCTGTGCGGGATGCCCCAGGTGTGGAGGAAATGGAGCTGAGGCAGGGAGGTAGAAGATGAAATGGCTGAAAGGAAGTATCCCAAACTGGCAGAAACTAGGAGAAATAGTATAAACTTCTGATAGTGTGAAATAAAATTTGGGATATGTGGTGGCCTAATGGTTAGTGTGGTGGAATGCAGATCAAGCAGTCAGGGTTCAAACTCTAGCTGGCCAGAGTCATTGTGTTGTGTTTTTTGGCAAGGTCCTTTAATCTCACAGTGCCGCTATCCACCCAGGTGTATAAATGTGTACTCTAGCAAACCATTAATTGTTGTGATTTGTTCCTTTTTACCAGCTTTTAGGTGGCAGTAGAACTTCCGTTAATGACCTTAAAGAATTTGCTGCCAGACAACAGCAAGAGATCGTAGCCAAAGAAAAAGAGCTGAAAGCAAGACAAGTGCAGTTAATGGAAATGAAAAAGAAATCGCAAAGCAAACCTCAGAATCCATATATACAGCAGTTATCAGCAAAGGCTGATGAGCAGGATAAGCGACTGAAAGAATTGCGGCATGTACAGGATCAAGTTGACTCTTATAAACTTAGCAATAGTGATTTAGGTAGGTCTTGGATCTTACTCAATTTCTAAACAGTTGTTAATTAAAACTATAAACAATTTGTTAAGGGACGGTCAATTATTTTTTTGATGGGGTTTGAGGCTGAATTACTGCCCCCTCTCTTCAGAAGTCTTGCATAGCAAAAAATGCTGGAAAAAACGCATGACTCTCATGGGGAAAAAGATCAAGCTCTATCTAGGTCCTGTATTTGACTTCAAAAAAAATAAAACCAAAAAAACTCATGCCCAACCTAAGAGTGAGGAAAAACGTTCATGCCCCAGAAATTTGCCGTAACCCCACCCCACCCCACCCCCAATAAATAGTGGTCAGTCCCTAAGCAATAGTGAAGGAAACAGTTCGCTTACTGCAAGTTTCGCACAGTTGTGACTGGCTGGGCTCTAGTGAAACCCATGCTAACTGGAAATTTGCTTGTTTTTAGCTGAGGAGCTGGAGAACGTGCGTTCCCTGTTCATGGAAAAAGAGAAAGAGCTGGCTATTGCAGTGGCCAAAGTTGAAAGTCTCACTCAGCAACTAGATAAACAAAGAAAGGGCTGGTCCCAGTGTTCTCCGAGTCGAGAGAAAACGCATCAAGAGCTGGAACTGGAAAGACTTAGGAAGGAATTAATGGTGAGAATGCGTTACAATTTGTAACGCAAATATTGCGTGACATCACGCTTTACATTTTGTAACGCAAACGATGCGTGACAGTAAATTTTTATATGTCTTCTATTTCTCATAAAACGTAGAGCTAGATATTTCTAAAAACGCAAGGAAATGGAAAGAACAATGAAACACTTGTTTTAATCTATCTTTCTTATTTCAGACGAGGAATGAGCTTAACCACCAGCAGAGCGTTCAGATCCAGTCACAAAAACAACTTCTCGCCGAAAAACACAAAGAATTGTTCGAACTGGATGCTCAAATCGACATACACACCAACGACTTGCGGCAAACACGATCGCAGAACAACCACTTCAACCCACCAAACACTTGCTTAAATGGCGCTACTTCGCCCACAGACGAGCAAAACTTTATTGATATGGATTACAGTAATTTTGCTAGTTTGCCTAAGCAACCCAACAAAACTAACAAAGCGGATTCCAACTCAACCGGAAATGTACCTGTTACTTCCGGGTCCTTCCGCGGGCGTGCACGTAACGCCAGAAAGCTAGAAACGTTGCCGGAGGTAGAAGAAGAAATCTCTGATGGTCACGCAAGTAGTAAGTCGTCCACGGAAGATCTCACGCAAGGACCAGGGCCTCCTAGAGCGTCACGTGTGACGGCGCTGAAGTCACGCTTTGAGGCTGAAGGAGCTAACGAAGGCGGTAAACGTTGGACCTCCCACAATGCAGAGTCAAGATTTAACAGAGATGTTGCTTCGTCTGTAAAATTGTCAAATGGTTCTTCTACTCCAGCGCGCCGCATATCACCCGAAGGAGTGGAGACACCATCTCCCGCAATTGAAATGTTGGATCTTGACGCTGTTCATTCAATTGCTGAAGAGAGAGGAAAACACTCCTACACCATGAATGAGTTCCTTAACATTTCATCTTTGAAAATTAAGCCTGGACAAGATGATGCGAAAAATATGGAGACGTGGAATGCAACGGCGCAAGAGAACGCGTACGAGGTCCCGCATTCCTTAAAAATAAAGAACATTTTGGGCGAATTAGAGTTAAAAAGTGAAGACCCGTCTTGCAGCACACAGAGTTCTACTCCCAGTGATGGAGGTGACTTCTCCGCACCTAGTTCTCCTTCGTCTCTTTCGTCGTCATCCTCTCTCTCTTCAAATTCGACCAGCCCTAAAACTGCGGTGTTTGCGATTACGGGAGTTACCAAGAAATCCAGTAGCTTTCCTTGTTTTTCTGATCCGCCTCAACAACGAAGCGTAGAAACAGGTAGCAAAGCTTTACCTTCAGCAGGTCTCCAAGTTCAACACCAGCTTGCTCTTCAAAGGCCATCTTCTAACACCAAGGATTTGGAGCCTTTAGACTCAAAACCAGAGAGACCAAATAGTGGTGTTTTAACCAGGGAAGGAAGCGCTGAAGATTTTCCGTTACAAGCTCATCTGGTTAAATCGGAAGCCATTCCAACTAAGAACGAAAATGTCGGTGCTGTAGCGCGTGGGACCGTACTGGATTTTTCGAGAACTGGGACGAAACCCAAACGATTTGGCGAAACGAGTAAAAACCAAAACGAAACGAGTACTAGTAGCAATGGCAAAAAAGTGCCCAGATTGACGGAGGTGAAAGCTTTGGATACGAAACCTGAGCGAATTATTGGCGCAGCTGCGAAGACGAATGATGAATCTAGTATCAGCGATGGCAAACAAGTTTCCAGTGAAGCGGAAATCAGGACTACAGACTCTACGGTGAAAACAGGGAAGGTACAGTTGTCGCGGCTTCGATTCCCAACACCTGCCGCGCTCAATAACACAACATCGCAACAAGGAACCGTGTTTAACAGCGAGCCAGAGATGCGCTTGAACAGAAACGTAGAGGATCCTGTACCGAACACAAACAAAAGAGAACGGTTAGAAGACACAAAGAATCCAGTGGTTTCCCTTGAAACCAGCGAGAGAACTTTAACAAATGCCCCTTTGCCGTGGTTTGCGCAAAATTCTAACAGGGCGAACGATTTTAAGTCTTCGCCTGGTGTCCCAGAATCAAACGTAGATGATAAACCTGAACACGCTTTAAATAATGATGAAACCGATAACGCAAAAAGCTTGTCTGATGAAGACAGCGCTGGTAGAGCAACCACCAACACGCCACTAATTTTCAAACCGATATCTTTCCGCGCAAAAAAACTGGCCTCTGAGCAAAGTAGCCCAAACAGATCTGATAATCGATCGCAGGTCGCGTCCCCGATTTCCAACTCGATATCTATTCGTGGTCATTCGTCGTCGCTTACGAAGATTACGGTAACTCCAGCTGCTTCGTTTTATTCGGAGAGGAACTCGGCGAACATTCCCGAGAAACGCTCGCCGGTTCCGACGAGCAAACGACAAAGATTTATTTACCGAGGCATGGCTCCGACTAATCCCGAGGTGAAAGAACTGCTGGCAAATGAGGAATCAAACAATGACGCTTCGCTCGAGAAACAGCAATACGAGAAAATTGTAGACAAAGAAAATTTAGATAAAGAAGCTACCCTTGCAATTCCAGAACGCCGGAACAAGCCAAGAAATATGCCTCGCCCAGATGCTAAGCAAGTGGTGTCGTCCTTTAATATACAACTATCAAGTCAAAGTCGAAAACCGACTGAAGAGCAGAAGGCAATTTCCCCGTCGTTTGACGAAGGCAATGTACCCCACGCTTCGGAAGAAAAACGACTTTATCACGAAAGTGTTCATCCAAGTTCCAAAAGTAGTGGAGTAGGTTCCGAAAGTGAACGACTTCATTACGACAGTGAACGACAAGGTTCCGAAAGTAGTCGGCTTCATAAGGAAAATAGTGAAAATGTTGGTAGAGGTGATCTGGGGAAAAGTGGACTTGAACGAGAGGCTTTGTCGAAAAATGTGTTTACGTCAAGTCTTCTTAAGCCGCTGTCGCCTTCGAAGCAAATTTCAGCTCCGCAGAAAGCTGAACAAACATTTCGTTTGAATAATACGGCGCAAAAGATGACAGGTTCATCTAATGATGAGTTGCCGCAAAGTGAATCATCTCCCACAGAAAATCGACTAAGTAATAATAAAGACGCCATACGTTCAGAAAGAACGGCAACAAGCGATCATTTTCAGCAAGGCATTGTAACAAAAGAGATTAAAACAATAAAAACTTTTCCGCTCAAGGTTACGGATGTTGATACAGGGATACCTGTAGCTGTCAACGAAAATATTGGACTTACCAGGCAGTCACATAATCCCATATCAGACCAGTCATCGATTGCTAGAAAAAACTTCCCGGTTACGGCGAAATCTGACCATAACGCGAAACCTGTATCAAGGAATGGAAATGTGGGGATGCTCAATCATCGGCATAAAGAGGTTTTCATAGAAAGCATTGCTTCAACAGAATCCGCTGAGGTGGCTCAAGTGCATGCGCAGAACGATAAAAGGAAGAAGGGGCGGCACGTCAGTCTTGATCCGCACGCTGTGCTTCTGGACGCGGCGGTTGAGGGAGAGCTGGATCTAGTTAAACGCGTTATTCTCGAGGTAAGACAAATGATGGTGACTGCTACATTCACCCATAATTCTTAGCGCACGAAAACTCTAGCCGTACAGAAAAGTTATAAACATTTCCAAACCTAGCATACACCGTATGTTACCGAGCAAAAATTGCAAAGATAGGGTAAGGCTGTGTAAGGTTCGCACGGCATTGTGGTAAAATGTATAGCCACCATCTTTTCTCCTACGGAGGACTCCGGCAGTCACGCTTATAATGCTCAATGCGCTGGCAGCCTCGTTTTGAAACAAGCAAAAAGGAACTCTTAATGGGTTGTTATGTAGTTTCTTTTTGACGTAATAGATGTCTGTCACGTGACGCGTCAAGGGCCGTCTTCAGTTCATTTTCATTACGATTTCAGCCTTTTCATTTTTCTATGGTGCGATTGCTTTTCTTTTTTTTTTTTTTTTGAGTTAAAAGCCGGTGAGGATGAAATAAAGCTTGAGGATTTCTTAATTCACTTCTTCTCCTCTTCCCTCCCCCCAGGTGGACAATCCTAGTAAACCCAACACTGATGGCATCACAGCTCTTCACAATGCCGTCTGCGCAAGTCATGACGAAGTGGTTCATTTCCTCGTGGAACACGGTGCTGATATTAACTCCCCAGACTCGCACGGCTGGTGAGAAAATTTAACAACTGAAAAATAGTTATTTTCTAGGCGTGGTATTTTAGTCCTTTCTTTGTGTACTGTGTTCCTCAAGGTAACGCTGTGTTTAATATCACCAGCATAGTGACTGCGATTCGCTTCAGAATTCGCACACATGATTTGTTAGCAAATGAAGTTATCGTGTGATTACCAAGTCATCTAAGACGATCGATCGACCTGGAGTAGCGTGCGAAATTTAACAGCCTCTGTGCATATGCACATATAATGGAGCTGTTTTTTTTTTCAATCAAGTGTCGTAAAACCAAACCTGAGTCAGCCAATCACAAACGACACAGAAAGTCCACTGAACCAATCAAAACTCGTAGATACTTACAGCTGACGGGAAGCGCGGGAAATGTGTGCGAGCAAACAACCATACTCTTCCCCAGTCCTCTCACGTTTTTGCAATGGGCTTTTGGTTTTGGTTTTACTTTTTATTTGATTTAAAAGTGGCGCGAGTTGTTTAAGCCACTGAATCATGAAACGTAGCAATGCAAAACCAATTACTTCTCGACACTCGTCAGGTGAAACCTGTTCCAAGTCTTGAGCCAAACTTTGTTGTATCCAGCCCGAGAAGGCAGCAAATAATACCTCATAATTTCCTCATGGCTGTTGATTTAGGAGATTTTTGTTCTTTTTACGCAGGACTCCACTTCATTGTGCAGCCGCCAACAATGCCACAGAAATGGCTCGCTTTCTGATTGAACATGGCGCGTGTATTTTTGCCGCTACGTCACTGGAGAAGAAAACTCCTCTGCAATGTTGCGAGCGCGGTCCGCCAGGCTACTTCAACTGCATGAAATATTTGAACGGTAAGGATCTTTCATGAAGGTTTCTATACATGCCGTCCAAGGTTAAACTAAATGGAAATCAGACTCCATCACTACACCCAAATATAAACATATTAGTATAAATCTACTAGCGTTCTATCACGAGTGCCGTCCTCTGATTGGCTACGCTACTCACTATCTATTCTGTGATAGATAGTGAGTAACGTAACAGTGTGCACTTGTTAACAAAATGACGGCCGTTTCATGGCGTTTTCGAAGTGTTGAGAAGAGGATTTAGATTAGGTTTTGAACGACTAGTAGATTTGTACTAAAACAATTAGATTATGAGCTCGAGATTTCTATCGTGCGATAGTTGACTCGGGCTGCGCCCTCGTCAACTATCACGCGATAGAAATCTCGAGCTCATAATCTAATTGTTAATTAGAACTGGATGCAAGAACTTGTTATTAGTGACGAAAAGCGCGGGAAAACAAGCAACCTCTGGCAAGCGCGGGAAAACACGTCACTTCTAGCAAGCGCAGGAAAAACGTGTAATCTATTAAAAGTGCGGGAAAACCTAAGACCGTTGTAAGTGCGGGTGAAGCTGCGAGGCAAGTTTTGCACCTTATTGGTTGAAAAATATGGTACATTTTGTCTGATTGGTTAGGGCGCTTGCACGATTTTTTTCTAAACCAATCAAAGTGGTCATAGCTTAAAAGTCAGCAGTTTTATGGTCAGGGTTTTATCGAAGCTTTTCTCCATGACTCTTCTTACCCAATATACGATTGAATTTTTGTTCTTTTTAGATGTACAGGAAAATTTTGGACTGGCTAACGAAGGTCTTGTTTATGCGCTGTATAACTACTCGGCTGACGAGCAAGACGAGTTAAGTTTTGAGTGCGGTGATGAGTTACTGGTGCTGAAACGGGGAGATGCGACCGAGAGGGAATGGTGGTGGGCCCAGAACAAGAGCGGAGAGACTGGATACATACCGAGAAATTTGCTCGGGGTAGGGGATATTTTTTGCTAAATCAAAGTCGCTTTCCAAGTCTAGCCTAAGTCTGGTCCAATTCTAGTGTAGCCATGGAACTCATAAGTGTTCTCCGTTATTGTCCCATCAAGACAATATCCCTTAGTTGATGATAGTGTCTTTTCTCACCACCCGTTTGGTTGACAACGTAATGATTTTGTTAGGAGAAATTATTGGTTAATCCTCACCGGTTATTCTTGTTTCCAGATAACAGCCAGAATTTCGCCTGAAGTCCCCTGAGGTCGGAGAGTAAATATGGATACAAAGACGACAGTAAAACGTTGTTTCGTGACCAGCAGATTGACCTGTTTTTACGGCATGTAAACTTGGTTTAACAAGCGTGGCTGTTTATGTAATCTGGTTTAGACTATTGCTTTCTTAAGGGCCGGTCTTAGCATCGTTTGAATAATAGGTCTGGTATTTCAGTTCTTTGGTAACAAAATCTTTGGAAGATTTTTCAGGTAGATAAATTTTATCGCGCTTTACGAAAGCGTTTTTAATTTCTTGGCCTCTTTTGAAAAGTGAATCATAGTACACAGAGTTTAAAGAAAACGTTAAGGGAAAGGCTACGGAAAGAAACGAAACGAAAATTTTCAGTTAGATAGATAGCGTACCATTGATTCTCCATTGACTAGAGTTGTTGAGGGTTAGGGTTAGGTCTGGTATTTCAGTTCTTTGGTAACAAAATCTTTGGAAGATTTTTCAGGTAGATAAATTTTATCGCGCTTTACGAAAGCGTTTTTAATTTCTTGGCCTCTTTTGAAAAGTGAATCATAGTACACAGAGTTTAAAGAAAACGTTAAGGGAAAGGCTACGGAAAGAAACGAAACGAAAATGTTCAGTTAGATAGATAGCGTACCATTGATTCTCCATTGAGTTGTTGACAAATATTTACCATTTTTTTATTGTTTTCCATGCGTCTAGCCAATCGAAAGGCGGGTTTGTCAGGGAAGAAGAGTATTCAAAGTGGCCACGTGCTGTGAAATCGCACGTGCACTAATCGCGTGTGCGATTTCGCAGCACGTGATGACACAGTTATTCTGCTCGCTTTTTCTTTGGCGGAAAACAAGAAAACAAATCGAAAGAAGTGAATTAACTAACAACAGTGAGTAGCTATATTGTAAAAAGAAGTAGTAAATTATTATTTATAACACAATACTGAAGAAGGAAAAACGATCCTCCTTTGAATATTTTAAATCGCCTCATCTGAAAGTATTTCTAGACTAAAAGTAGCTTATTTATTTTTTAACAGGAGAGTTGTATAGCATATGTATTTCTTACTGAGCAGAGAGGTTAATTTGTTTAATCAGAAAACAAGATCTTGATTTTTGTGGCAACGGTATTTGCACGAAGAAAACGTTTATTCTAAAAAAAACAATTATTGAAAATGAAAATGATTACAGTAGTGACCGTGAAAAAACAACTTTCTTTTAAAAAATAGAAAAAGACGGCGCAAAGCGCGTATAAATTATCAAGAAAGTGATTTCAGTTTCTGAGAAACAGTGATATTTAAAGTATATTTTAGGTAGTACAGAATCATAGATGAAACCTTGGATGGTTTCATCACTGATTTATGTTCACTGATGTGAACATAAATTTTAACAATAATAATTAATTTATAAACAATAAATTAATATAACAAAAAGTCTGGTGAGTTACTGATTTTGCTCGTTTGGAACCAGCCTAGTGCCCAGGTTTTCCCTTCCAGTACCTTATGACGTCATCAGTGTTGCGTGAATTGCACTTCGCGCTCGACATTTCAACTAAGCCTTCGAAAAATTTCTCAAGGCTATAAGCCAAATACAAAACATCGAAAAAGTAAGGTTCCCTTAACAGATGTATTTTTAACGCCAGCTGATAATGTTAGGCAGGGACGGAAAAAATACATTTTTTAATGAAGAAAACCTCTTGTAGTCCGTCAACAGGAAACAGATTCACAAGATTTCTATTTTTGTACACGACCTGTGTTATTTGTACTGCAAGCGAAACTAGAGGACAAAGCAATGAAAATTTATTCTTGTGCTTTTTGCTTTTTCCAATTTCGAGCCATTTGGAGGAGTTTAAAGTTCGGCATGTTTGCTTCATCGTCGGGGAAGATGTAGTCGTAGTACTCTTCCCAGCCAGCGTCCGACTGCAAAGAAAAAGAAAAAAATGCTATTTAAACTATGCTCGTTGAATATAAGGTCGGAGGAGCTTTCACGTTTCCGGTGGCCGTTTTGGGAATGGAGGAACAGTGTTGTAATTTTTCCGTGAAGTCTGTTCTGGAAAGCGTGTTTAGTCCATCTAGTTGTCTGAAAGACCGGGGGGGGGGGTTACTCCAAGAAAAATACGGTGGGGGTGTGCGGCCCGCTTGACAGTGGACTGGGAAGAGGACCGATCGAACGCACGCGGTGAAAGCCAATCTAATGCTCGCAGGGAAATGGCTTCCGTTAAACTCCTGCTTTCTTTTCGGCTATGAGGCGCCACTTTTCCTACCATCAAGTAAGATCGAAACTAAACAAAAACCTGTCCACAGACGTATATTTTTTCTGCCACGAGTAACTTTTTTTGGAGCGTGCGAGACCGAGAGCGAACGCGAAGCGCGAGAGCGTAGGGTCTTTCCCCAGAGTCACCAAATCTCCTGCGCTTAATACTTTTGCTTGCGATCTTGACGAACTCGAGATAAAATAGAGGGTCTGGAGAGAGACTAAAACAAACACAAAGTGACCAGTATACGACAAACCGTCACGCAACGGTTTGGTTCCTCGCAATACGAAGGATTGCGTGACGAGTGAAGGTTAAAAATACTTGCCCCATCGTCCGTTTGCACTTTTCTTCTCTTCTTGACTCGTCGAGGCATCTTTTTCTTAATTTTTTCTTGTGCGCTGTCGTCGCCGTGTTCATCCTAAAAAATAAGTGTAATAATAAATAAATAACTTGGTTATTTATACAAGAAAAAATATATGTTGTCCGCGAAGAAGCAATTTGGTAGCGGGAGAAGCACGCGCGAAATTCGCGGAAGTGTTTCTCGCACGTTCCACGCGTTTAGCGAGCTACGAGTAGAGCTCCCTCGCGAGTTTTCGGCTTGGGTCATTTCGAACAATAAACTCCTCGATAAATACCTCGAACTCTTTCCATGCTTCCAGCAGCATCACTCTCTCTTCTTTTTCTTCTGCGTTTCTGAGAGACTTGTCCGCTCGTTCGTAAACACTCCTAAAGAAAAACAAAACATCATGGTCTAGTGGCTAGTCCAAATCACGGCGACAAAAAATTAAGACAAATACTATTACATAGAAATTCATATTACAATTTCTTTAACATACTAAGCTTTCCTTTACAGGGGAAGAAAATCGACTGCCTTGTATTTTAATTCCACAGGAAAGGAAGGCCTTGGCCTTGAACATACGGCAACTTATTGCATAAATTTTCACCAACCTTGCCTGTTCGATGCTTTCTTCGGCCGCGGTGGATGTCTCAAATTGCGCAAAACTTAACCAAACCTGCAACAGAAAAGCGTTTACGAAATATAAGTTCGGGTTTTATACCGCCAAATACAAAGCAGCGGCCATTAATTGCACTTTTTCAATAGCAAATGCAGTCTTCTTCGATGCCGTTGTTTGAGGTCGTCACGCAACGCTCCCTCTACGATCGCTTTATAAATTTTGCTTGTTTGCCGGTCTTTGTGTAAAGTTCTATGCTATAAAAAATACGATCAGGAAACGTAGATTTCCCGATACAATGATTTTATAGAGATACAGGCTGGGTTGGAGAATACGACTGTTTATATTTTTCTGCTCGCGCGGGCAAATGATTTAATTAACAAACAGTATTAAAACAAACCTTCACGTGTTGTGTTCGCTTTAGAAGTCTTTCGTACAAATCTCGCGTTCTGTCATATTCTTCCAAGTTTATCTCGAAATCTATGTAAGCTTTCCACAAAACCTACGAAAAGAAAAACAATTCATTCTAAATAACTGGCAAATATTATAAAATTCGGTGGTCGAACAGTTTGTAAAACTTTCGCAAGTCGATGCAAAACAACGAAAAAATAATAAGATGTTTACGCTGTTTAATTTACAAAATTGCTTAAAATAAAAACATTTACGGCAAATACAATTGATTAAAAGAAGTACATTTTGGAAAAAAAAAGTTGCAATGCCGGGACCAGGATTCGAACCTGGGTTACTGCGGCCACAACGCAGGGTCCTAACCACTAGACGATCGCGGCGTGTTGCAACGTTGACATGAGGAGATTAGGTTGAAAAATAGTTATTTAAATCAACTTTAGAAGACGTCATTTCCGGTCTGGTTCGTTGGTCGGTTCTTCATCGAACAAATGAAAGTTCCCAACACGTGATTGCATCTATTTTATTGAAAGCATTCACTATGTTCGTAAATCTTAAATGAAACAGCAGCATGACAAAATGTCAAAGACAGAGCGGCACAGTTTGGCCACAGTGAAACTTTACTTCCGGTAACCTAAACTTCCGGTTAAGTCAACTTCCGGTTAAGTCAACTTCCAGTTGACCTAGAGAAGTTGCAGTTTCGACAAATCAATGGATTTTACATCAATTAAATTGAACGGCGAGAGACGAAGCGTACAAAAGTAATATATTATGCTTGAGGAAAACCCGGGCAGGGAAATCAAATGATGATCGTGATGTCATCGTTTTCGAAAGCCGGCGTTTCCAAATTCCCCGGGTTTGAAGAGCGTTTTCGGAAAGCTCCGTGACGGATTAGCCGTGAGGACGATAGGTCTAACCGTAGAATAAATAAAGCTACGTTTTGAATTCCTATGGCATAGTGTGGACGCTAAGATGTAGGTAACACAACACGGAAAAATCCGCAAATCGCTAGCCTTCGAGCAAGCAGTCGACAAGTTCTTCGAGCAATGACCCTACTTCAAGAGAACTTGTTCGCAGGTTAGCAAGCCTCCTCTATTGTTTGCTTCCCGAACAGCGGCTGGTCCAGATACCAAGAAATACTGTAAACGAAGGTTTAGTTTTCTTCTTCCCATGCGGTTTCGGCTCGCTGCTTGCCACCCTTTTACTTCAGCTCATAAGATAACAAAGTATCGTCAACAGTTCTTGCCTATACAACAGGCGGCTCAGGTTGCTCTTTAGAAATTTATTGATCAGAATCTTGTTGGAATTTTTTTGGAGGCGGGGGGGGGGGGGGGGGTGGAGGTACCACTAGAACTTAGTCCTGAGGCCAGGGGCGGCTTTACGGGGCCAGCCCCTCTTTGGAAGAGCAAAACAATAAAAATTAAATAAATCACTAATAAAATTGTGATTATGGCAAAAATAAATAAATACACTCTGGGCAGGTATCTCATCGCAATTTCTACTTTGTGGCATAGCTTTTACCAGCTGTTCATTTGGCCTTCTTTCGTCCGTAAATGGAGTATAACTGTAACATCTGAAACAATGTACACTACTTTACCTCGGGCATGTCCAGCAAAGGTTGATTGACGGCCAGTTCGAAGAGTGCTCGTGCTCTGTCGATATCACCAAGAATTGTTTCCAGTTCGGCGTACTAACATTTAAAAAACAGCAGCAAGATGTTATTTTGTAGCATAAAAGAAATTACAAATCACAGACAGTGAGTAAAAAAAAAGTTACACAGAAACACTTTCGTGTTCTCTCAACAAAATGAAATTTAAGAGTTTTTGAAATCATGACTCAAGTCTGGCTCTAGACCTTGTGTTAGCGTGTCACATCGACATTGCGACTGTTCAAGGGGTTCCGCTTCAATTCCTATCGGGAGAACTCGAAATATCTTTTCGAGTAGTTCATGTCACCGTTTGATACACGTCTTTCTCAGATCATTATTTATTTTCTTTATTTAGTTCGTGTGCATTTTTTTTAAGGTTGTTTGCGTTTGTTCATACAGTGTAAACCTATTTAGCGGACACCGTTGGGACCCTTACTAGTGTCAGCTTAATACAGGGTGTCCGCTCAAAACAGGTTCAGCAATAATAGTTAATTATTAACCTTTTCGTAACACAGTGTAAGATCTAAGACTGCTCTTAGCATAATGTACAGACAGTCAGTGCATCAATCTGGAATAATCTACTTAGCTTTAAAACGACATCGCTGAACAATGTTAACGGTGTCTGAGCTGAGCATTTAGAAGTAAAAAGCCCTTGAAGTGTCCGCTTATTCTAGGTTTTGTGCAACAAAATGGCTTAATATTGGTGTCCGCGTCCGCTTAACAGAGGTGTCCGCTGAATTACGCTTCCTTTAACCTCTAGGCTCTTTCTTTTAACAATAACTTTCCTTCTTATTTTTATTAATCAACCTGCAATGTATTTAAAGCAATATCCTAAATGAAACTCATTTGTGGGCCAATAAAGATGACTGATTGATTGCAGGTTTATTTTACAGTAAATGTGGGAAGAAAGTTTAGGGACTCAAGCTGGTGTCCACTTAATAGAGGGTGTCCGCTTAATATGGGGACCGCTTAATACAGGTTTCACTCTACGTGCTGTTTCTTTTTTCTTATTTCCAGAGTTTGCCACGGTCCTAAAAAAAAAGTGAAGAGTATTTTCGTGAATTGTAATTTTCTCCATTACCTTTACCCACGTGGTGCAGTTGGCAGGATTGAATTCCAGAAATTTCTCGTACAGCTTGCGACAGCGGTCAAACTCGCGAAGCTGTTAAAAAGAAAAGAAGGAATACAAAAATAACATTGTATGGTTGTTGGTTTGATTGCGAGCAGTCTATTTTTTGCTCAAAATCTACGGAGAAGAATAAAAAAAACTAAGTGAACGAGCACAATATTCAAGCAATTTGAACCAGTGACCCTCGCAAATCTTGCTTGTTCGCTCCCTTTTTAAGTTTTTCCCCGCGCAGAGAGATTGCTCATAGTCAAAGATTTTTTATTGTTCAGTAGCAAACGATGGTTAATGCATCAAATGCTTTCCGTCCACACAACGCCGGAGAAATTTAAAAACGCAACAATCACCGGTCATTTTGGATAAATTGTGTTTGAGGAAAACTCGGTCAGGGAAATCACATGATGATCGTGAGGTCATCTTTTTCGAAAATCTCCATTTTCAAAGTGTCCACACTAAAACGAAAAGCCGGCGTTTCCAAATTCCTCCGGTTTGGAGAACAATTTGGAAAAGCTCCGTTTTCGTGACGGATTAGTGTGGACGGTAGGCCTAACCGTAGAAATAAAGTTGCGCTTTCAAATATCTCCGGCGTAGATTGAACGGGCCCTCAGATATACTTTAAGTTTTGTTTCAGTATAAGAAATTTCAGCAGTAACATGGTAAGCAGTTTTCTTCTGACCTGTAACTCAAGACCAATGTATTCTCGAAATAGCCGGTCCTTGGGACATTTGCCAATAGCCGTACCCTGTAAAAAATGAGATAGGAATGAAACTTTTCACGAAATGACCACTGGTACCCAAAAACACAACACAATGAAGGAGGTCAGAGCTCGAACCTGAACTGTCCAAAACAATAGCCATTAGTGATACCCACAAAGCCTCTATCTCTCGTACTGCATGAAATATTCACACCTAAAAACTGCTTTTTTTTTACTTAAAGGACTTAAGCGGTACCCTGTAAAAAATGAGATAGGAATGAAACTTTTCACGAAATGACCACTGGTACCCAAAAACACAACACAATGAAGGAGGTCAGAGCTCGAACCTGAACTGTCCAAAACAATAGCCATTAGTGATACCCACAAAGCCTCTATCTCTCGTACTGCATGAAATATTCACACCTAAAAACTGCTTTCTTTTGACTTAAAGGACTTACGTCACGGTTTGCCCATCTTGAAGAGTTAAGCCTAAATTTTTCGAGTTCGTCGTTTGTAATCCGTGTTAATCTTCTCCATCCTTAACCATCCTTGTTCCTTTATGGTTCATTATTATCTCTTTGGTATTTTTCTCTATGAGTCAACTACTATTTTCATGTTTCCTTCAATTTAAAGGTAATTTTGTACATGGCCGAAATAACTCAAAATATTTAAGCTGGCGAACTGCGAACTTATCGCTCTTAAACTTACCAACGCCTGTCGAGCGGCCTTGAGATCTTTCTGGCGAATTTCAAACTGAGCATATAGCAGCCATACTTTTCCAAACGTAAACTGAAGACAAAAGTAACAGAAATAAACTAATCAGCACTTTATCATTGATTAAAACAAGGCCATTCCAATGAAATCCTCGAAGAAAAAAAAGTAAAAAAAAATAAAGAAAGAATGAAAAAACTTGGGTTAAGGTTAGAAAGTGAAAAGTGCTTGGAGGTGAGGAGAGAGTTCTCTACATGGAAATGCTGCGGTTAATTTAGTGGTTCCGCCTTTCTATGAGTGGATAAGGATTACGTGACGGAGGTAACGGCCGTTGGAGGTTAAGTCATGTTAAGTTGTGAGTTAAGTCAACGGTAAGCTTGAAATTATACGCTTTTCTAAGTCTGTTCACGGATTTTCATTGGTTAGGAAAAACCCTCCAAGGACGTTATATTTTAATTTGAGCCAATCTCTACTTACAGACAATTAATGAAATGAACGAAACGTGGCGACAAAATTATTCATCCAACGTATTTTACCTTTTTATGTGGTACAAGTTCCAAACAAGCTCGGTACACTTGTCTCGTACGGTCCATATCCTGTGAATCAAAAATCATCAAATGATTATTTCTCCTGAATGACTGCCACAAAGTTCTTTAAACATTCATGAGAAATTGATGATGCATCAAGGGGAAATGTTAAGTTGATAGTTTATAAAGAGCCCGCGGTTGTCATAACCTTATCAGAAGATGTTGCTAAGTAACACTGCTGCTAGGTAACGTCAGTGACGCAATCCTAAATTATACAACAATAACGCTTCAACCGTCGGGTACTCGGGTCATTTTTTGATTGGATAACAGCAGTCGGTAACCACTCGGGTACTTAACGACGAAGTCACAGAAAGGACTTCTATTTTAACGCGCCTCTTTTTGCTGTTTAAAACTTTAAAGCTTACATCAAAAACAAGGTCTAACATTGTGCTTAGATTCCAAATGCTGCTATCTTAAAACGCTCAATTTTCTTTATCACAACTAACTGGACAGAATTTGCACCAAAGTTTCGGAACACAGGGAAATACTTTTCGACTTGTGTACTACGTTGTTTTCTACAAAACAAATTCCTTAAATTAATAAACTTAACTTACCTTTGCAATAAGTTCTTCATACAACGCATAGTTAATCCACAAGTAGATGTATCGTCTCCACAATCGCTTTTCCTCAGCGGGTGGGACATTAGCTATCGCTCTCTCGTACACCTCCCTCACCGAGTCTGGGTCCGATTCACTTTCCATCAAGCGAAGATAGTCGAACCACGCGTCATAATTGTTCGGGTTCGTCTTCACTTCCTGAGAGTGAAATTCAGCATCGTTGTCAGTTATGAAGAAATTTTTTTCGGAAGATAAGGCCCTGTCCACACAACGTCGGAGGAATTTAAAAACGCCACAATCACCGGACAATTTGGGTGTCTGTTTGGACAAAACTTGGGCGGGGAAATCACAAGATTATCGGGAGGTCATCGTTTTCAAAAAGATTCGTTTTCAAAATGTTTTCGTCTACACGAAAGCGAGAAGACCTTTTTAAATTCCTCCGGTTTCAAGAGCGTTTTCGAAACCCCCGTTTTCGTGACGGCCGGATTAGTGTAGACGGAAGGCCTAACCAGAGAAAAAAAGCTCCGTTTTCAGTTCCTTTGCAGTAGTATAGACGGGGAAAAATTCTTGCTTACCATTATACAACGCTACTGAAACAAAAAGTAGCCAAAACTCTATTGTACAAAACTATTTTCACTGACCCGACGGTTTTTATCCCAAAAGCAAATTCCGTGGCTTTTTCTTTTACAGAAAATGCAGAATTTCCTAAGCCATATGTCAAATTCTCCGACTATTCCCTTATTTTGAAAAGAAAACCTGGCTTTTCCTCGCCTGTAGCATTTATGTTAAAACGAGAATGAACTGCGCGCGTTAATGGCTTGAATGTGCACACGAGCAAGACGAAACTGCGTTTTACAAAGCCCTGCACCTCGTAAAGGTACTGCAAAACAGCTCTAAATAACCAGGCAAAAACAACAGAGTTTACGGCCTTACTTCAATCAAAACAACTTAGTTTCCCTTAAAAAAAAAACAGCGCACTAAATCCAAAGTAACCGTTTGGCAAAGCTCAAACTTTCCATTAACCTTACCTCTTCATACTGGAATTTTCTTTTGCTAACGATCACATCCTCGATTCCTCCTTTGTCACCGTACTTTTTCTCGTGCTGTGTGTAAGCCTTGTACAATTCCTGTCAATAGTAGTGCAAAACTTAGCCTTTCCCCTGGTCTTTTGCGGTTGTAAGTAGTCCATTTAAAATAGCAAGGGAAGAACCAACCTCGTTCCCAGGGTCTCTCTCCTGCAGGGGGCGGGATGAAAAGGGACCTTGGGGACGAGGTTAAAGAAGAGCTTGATTCTCTTTTTCTGGCACGCACTCGGAATTTGATGTATCGCGGACATTTTTCTTATTTCCACCTCGGCTTGTGAGCAAGTCTGCACACAACTAGTCTTCCTTGTAAGCAAGTCTACACCCAACCATTAGTTACACGGTATACATGTATAGGTTTAGCTAAAACGTAGTTTAAATTATTTCAGTGAAAAATACTTTTTCTTTCAGCGACCAGTTTTCCAAAATACCAAAAGTTTTTTTGCAACTCAAATCACTATCTTTGGAACCTCTTGTGAGCGACCACCTCTCGTAAGCGATCGCGACCCCTTGTTTGTACGAGACGGAAATTTCTCAATGGGAAGTACCGTATTTTTTCTTGAAATTGACTTTTCGTATGAATAAAACATTTAAAAGTAAGTCTCTGCAGTTACCATATACTACTGAGGCAAAATTTTGTCCCAATATGGTCCAAGCTCTTGTAAACGACCACCTCTACTAAGCGACCACACAGCCATTTTGGGTTGGCGCTTACGGAAGGTTCGACTGTACTCTCCTATAGTAATAGCAGTAATGCTTCCATGTACAAAACTGAAGTCACCACAAGTTGCAGAAAAGTATTTCAGCACTTACTTGACATTCCTCCTTGGGTAAAATTTGCAGAGCATATTGAAAAATCACCCTCACACGATCATGCTGTGGAATAAACCAATGCGAGAATTGGACATTTTTACCGCTGTAGTGCTCAATGGTAATATGGCCCTCTAAGTATCATTCTAGTTGCAGCATCAATGCAATACCTCTTTGCAGTTTTCTTCAAATTTCCCAAAAGCAAGAAACAGTTTCTCGTCTGCATGTTCCTCTCCAAAGAACTCCACAGCTCTTTCATACACATCTCTCGCACCAACTGAAAGAAAAAATAATGTGGTTCTAACTTTTTAGTCTGTGGATGTAACCCTAGTGTGTGACCATTCAAATGAAAGCTATTGAGCAGTACTTTCATGTGGTACTGTTTATTATGCTGTACAAGATGGTTCTAACTTTTAGGTCTGTGGATAAAACTCTAGTGTGTGACCATTTAAATAAAAGCTAATAAGCACTGTACTTCCATGTGGCACTGACACTGCAGATAGGGACACTAACTTCTAACTCTAAGATGAAACCCAAGTGTGTGATTATTTCAAGAGTTGCACCTGTTGAGAGGTGACACACTAGAGCATGCAGATGGAAATCTACTGTATGGCATGGTTTATTAGAAAAAAGCGTAAAGTAAATCCACACACCCATAGTGGTTAAAAATCTTATTTCTAAAACTGGATAGAAACACAGAAAAGTTACCATAGTCCCATTGTTCAATATTTTCTTTGGGCTGTTTATGAAAGAAAAGGAAAATATCTTCTTCATGTTTCTATGGAGTTTTAGTGTAAATCTACTAGCGTTCTATCACAAATGCAGTTCTCTGATTGGCTGTGCTACCCACTATCTATTCTGTGATAGTGACTAACATATCAGTGTGTGCTTCTTAACGAAATGACGGCCGCTTCTTAGCGTTTTCGAAGTGTCTGTTAAGAGTTTTTAGATAAAGTTTTAAAGACTAGTAGATTTAAACAATAATTAGATTATTCGCTCTCGATTTCTATGGGTGCTCATCAACTATCACGCGATAGAAATCTCGAGCTCATAATCTAATTGCTTATTAGTATAAATCTACTAGCGCTTTATTATGAATGCAGTTGTCTGATTGGCTACGCTACTCACTATCTATTATGTGATACATGTAGATAGTAAGTAGCATAGCAGTGTGCACTTGTTAACAAAATGACTGCCGTTTCTTGGCGTTTTTGAATTGTCTGTGAAGATATACGGTAGTTTTAAACGACTAGAAGATTCATAAAACAATGAAATTATTCATTCTTGATTTCTATGCGTGATAGTTGATGTGATAGAAATCTAGAACTCATAATCTAATTGTTAAGTACAAACACTCATGAAAGTTTGCGAAAACTCAAAAAATCAGCATGTATAACTATTCCCACAGTATTTCTCCTTCTCCAAATTTCCACTTATGTTTTTATAAAATATAGTACACACTGTACCTGTATTTGACTGACGCTCCTCAAATTTGGCAAACTTCACCCAGTTTTTAACCTCGGGATGCACCATTACATATCTCTCGTATATACTCCTTGCCCTGTCAATCTCCTTGTATCTAAGTTCCATGTTGATATAAGAATGCCACGCCTGTTCATCAGGTTCCCATTCCATCCAACGTTCAAACACCTGTCGCGCACCTGCAACATTACTTAGCATCTCTTCCATGTATGTGTATTTGTACCTGCAAAGAAAAGGGCATTGTGCATGTTGCCGTGTGTTTGCAAGCATCAAGCTATCTATTGGCTGCTACTAGAGAGGAAGAAGGTTAAGACAGATTGAATTCATCGCCTGTATGGTCCTTTTTCCAAGGTAAATCCCACTCCAGTCCTCATGCGGAAAATATTACCTCACACATCAATAATTGCTGATGTTTTCTTGGAGGAAGAAAATGCAGTGTAAACTAAAGCCACTTGGGCTGCCTATGTGGTTAAAATTTGTGGTGCCATATCAGCTATTTCTTGATAAGTCCTCCTGGGATTTGAAATATTTAAAATTTGATAAATCGGTGGAATCCTGACTTACATGTACACCAACCTCGCTATTAAGGCACTTTATTCTGGACCAAACAAAAGCTCAGTCGGTCATTTTCATATTTAAAAAACCCTTTTAATATGGCCACCCTGTTAAAATGACCAGAATTTTGTGGCCCATTGGTGATCAGATTATTGGGGTTCACCACTGTACGTGTATTTATTACAAATCTTAAATAAATTAATCTTGAGGGATTACCATAGGAATAAGGCGTACTGTAAAACAAGGATTTCTTATCCTTCATGTTCTCTTTTTTTCTGCTATATATCATTATTATTCCATGAGCCCGAGTTGGATGTGAAGTGATAAAATAACCAACGAGCGCGTAGCGAGAGTTGGTTATAACAACATCATCTAACAAGGGCGAATGGAATAATTGTTTTAGTAAATTCTCAAACCAGGTTTTGCTGCCGATTTTTATTTCGGCCATTATAGAGGGCTGAAGTTGAAAACTTCGTACGGAAAATTTTTAAACTTGGCGCACTATTTTCCATATGACGTAAAACTCCGACTATTGGCTCATAGGACTTCGGAGTTTTTTAGCCAATCAAAAAGCTAGAAATGCAATAGTCGGAGCTGAGAATTTACTAATAAAATATAGTTGAAACCCTTGTAAGTGGATACCTAGGACCTAAAATAGTTCCCACTTAGAAGAGGTGTCCACGTAAGTTTTTGTACATAGCTAAGGTCCAAAATGTCTGTCTGCTAATCAGTATCCTTCTTCTGTTAACAGGTTCAGCTGTGCTGTTCCAGACATAATTTTACAGTTAGTACATGTATTTCACAACTTGGAAAACCTTTTAGAAAAATACCTTGTCAATCAGTTTGCACTAGAAAACGTCCTTAAATTCCCTAGCTGGCATCAAAGCCTATGATATTGCTAGTTATGTTATCTTCACCTCTGACAACAAAATAGTTTGCTCACCAGAACTGGTTCACTCTTGGCAAAATAGTCACAGCTCTGTCCCATATATTCCGCGAATGGTTGATCTGTCGGTGCCTAAGGTGTTGAAATTGAAAAGCACATTCTGTGAACTTCAATTATTATATTGTCAACAGCTTAAACCACATCAAATTACCCAATTACACATTGATACACGTAGGAGAAATATTGATCACAGCTGGTGCAGAGGTTTGGATGCAGTACCTCAGAATAGTGCTGGATTTATCATCAAACAAATAAACTCACTTCATCTCCATCTCAGCATATTTCAGCCAGATGGTAATGTTCCGATGGTCCACATCTAAAGCTCTCTCATAAATGGAACGTGCTCTGGAAGGCAAACAATACATAAAAGCTAGAAAGTACAGATCCAGGCTTCAGATGGTACTTGTCGCTTTATTGCTACAGCTCTGTTTTGTATGGCCAAGAATGACCACACTCATCAGGCAACAATTTAGCAAATGACCATTAACTGACAAAACTGTTGATATAATACAAATACAAATTTATGCATGTGCCAGTAGTTAGCACAAGTCAAAATATTTACTACTCCTATTAAGTCAAGCACTCTCACAAAATTGCTCTACCTAAAGGCCTGTTTACACACGTGATTTTTGTTGCGGCAACTCAATGCAATTTTTGTGGCACGAAAGTTGCAACTTCAAAATCACACGACGTGTAAACCAGGCGTGATTTTCAGTGCGATTTGTCGCCACAATATCGCAGGGGTTTCGAACATGTTTGAAACTTGATGCAACTTCAGCACAACAAAAATTGCATTGAGTTGCCGCGACAAAAATTGCCCGTGTAAATGGGCCTTTAGTGTCCAGAATTTAGAAACTACATGTAGTATTAAATTTGTAATAATAAAAATTTAATATGATGACCCTCCATAAAGTCGCCACTCTGGGACAAAATAATTTTCACTGATCATTTTAGAGAGGTTATTAAATTCTGCAGAAGGATTTCAATAACTGGAGTATAGCTTGACAAAGTTAGGGGACAAACGTAATGCATTGTCTATTGTTAAGTGGTTGTCATATTATGACTACAGGTGGATTTTAGAAGTACATTGTATTTCAACAGTCTATGATATATTAATTTTAGCAAAGTCAGTTTAAGTAAAATAAGTGACTCATCAAGTTTACTTCTGCAGTTTTAATTAACACATAGTTACAAACATTTGTACCTCTGAATTTCCCTTTGACTTTCTTCCCACTGAGCATATTTTAACCAGTTACTAATCACCGATCTGTTTTTACGAAGGTTGTCCTCAAAAGCCTATGAGAAGAAATGTCAGGCAAATTTTTATATACATGTATTTCTAATGGCATACTTATATATTTCCATCATTTAACAGTAAGTTTAACCCAGAACTCCTAGCAGGAGAAAGAAACACCATGAAATTGCAAACCTTTCTTTTGCGAAGCTTGTATTCTTGTAGTTCATCAGGATCGCTAATCTTTTGTTTAGGAGGCTATTAAAAATACAAGTAAAAATAACACCTGTAAAGAATGGATCACAATAAATTCAGTGCAACTGAATTTGACAACTGAAATTAAAAGTAAAACTTCTTGAAAAATAAGCATGATATCTACTTACTGCAGGTACTAATTCCAGCTGTCTTTCCTTGGCTTCTCTCAAGAGTTGTTCAGCTGTGATCTGAACTGGAGCGGGTGCCTTATTTTTGACCTGAAAAAATGTAATGAAAACCACCATCAGATAAAGTAAAACTTAATGCTTCCCTTGGGTTGCATTGGTCCTTACAGCCCTGTCCATCACTGGTTAACCCCTGCCCTACCGCTTCTCCCCCCCCCCCTCCCCCCTAGGCTGCCATAATACATGTAGAAGGCTGCTTTACTTAACTGCCCTTGATACAAAAGTACCAAGAGTGAAATATCTTGCTAAGAACTTTCTCAACCATAGAGACCCCTATCCCTCCTAGCTAGTATTATACCTTGACACAAGGAAAAAGTTGCTCTGGAGTGACATGATTTGATTGGCGATATATTCTTTTATTAAATATGTGAGATACTATGCACGCTTTCTTAAGCTCTCATTGGTTGACAGGTTTGTTTAGATGAGAGTATGTCAACATGGTTGTGGCATAGATGTAGTAGATTTGGGCATATTTTTTAGAAAATTAATATTTTATAGAAGCAATAGTCAAGAGTGCTTTTTCCCTGTTTTCAGTCTCATTTAAACAATTGGACGGTTAGAAGAATTCTCAAGATATGCAAACCCTCGACTGCATCTCAGGATTGCATAACTGTCTGGAAATCTCTGAACCCTCCTTTTGTTAAGATGGAGTTATGAAAACATGGAAAAGGTACTTTACTGCATAAGTATTAAAATTTTTAGTATTTGACACTGGTTTCATTCCCAAAATATAGACTAGCTGATCTCTTCTTAGAAAACCATTCACCTGTAGGTGTTCTAATACAACAACTTTTAGGTGAAGATCAACAAGTGGATATTTTCAGCATGGAAACAATTATTAAATTCATTTAATGAAAATCTTTGCCTAAAAATGTAGCCGCTCAAATCATGCGTCTTCAGAGCCATACTTTCCTTCTGCTAAGGTCCCACTAGCTAGGGACCCCCTCGGCGACTCTGGGGATGACAATAGCCCACAAACACAACACCACACAGGTAATTCTACCTTGCTTTCTAACCCAGACCTCAAGATTTCACTCTTTCACTTATCCCCCCCTCCCCCCCTTCAAGAGTTTCTCCCCAAGTGATTTGTTCACAAATTAGGGAAGGGGCAGATGGTAAGAAATGTTGCTCTACACAAACTTTTATATGGATGATACTTTAATTGTGTAAAGCTCTGGCTGGAATTCTAAAAGTTCTTATGAGTTGATCTACATGTACATGTACTATCCAAATTAAGTTAACAAGAAAGTAATAAATCTTTAAAATTAAAATCAGCGTCTACTCACTGATTTCAGCCAAAGCATCATAAGAAAGTGAGTGATAAGCAATCTGTTCTGGAAAAAGCGCGCTCGATTCGAATATTCCCACAGCATGTGCCTGACAGAGTTTTTATCTTGTGAACTTAATCTTAAAATTTACAAACCTTTGCAACTTTTGGAACTCTGGTCTTAGCAGTGCTCGCTTCTGAAGACGCCATGGCTCCTCTTACTTGCAAAATTAAGCACAAATATCGGCAAAAACTTCCCTTGCTTTTAACGAGGTTCAACTACAACTCATCCGACATATTGGAAACGTTGTTTTAGTACCCAGGCCTTCGGAGGCGTGACATTCGATCAACTTCCAACATGGCCGGCTCAGGGGTCTTCAAGGGTACCATTCGGTGCCTGAGCCCTCCTAGTTCCAGCCATACACGAGTGAAATTTTACAAACTTACAAGTGCTTTCTTTCGACGACAACACACAAGACCGGTAGAGGATGACAGAATCAAAAACGTAAGTAGAGAGCTCAACGTGTAAACAGTCCTGCGCCGGTCGGGTGCGTGCGCGCAGTCGACTGTCTTTGCTGATATCGTGCGATCTGGCAGTGATTTTTATGAAACGTCTGGGTAATAAGTTGATATCACAGAAAGAAGTCCGCCCAAACTGAGCCAACTAAAATAAGCTGTAATGAATTTTCATTTTGTTTAACGTCTTAAATATATTAGGTAGATGATGTTCTAAGTACGCTTGTAGAATTCTACAACTGAACTCAATATTGTACCTCGATTGATATATTGTTGTACATTACATCAGTTACATTATCTTTGCTTTAGACAATAACTATTTGGTACTTATTCCTCGGAAAACTCGATTAATATTCTTCAGTGACTGAAAGAGATAACAGGAGTTTTTACACAAACTTTTTTATATTAATTTACAAAAGATTGTGGTAACAGCGAGGAAGATTAAGCTTATTAACTTATAAGTCACATAAGGCTTCTCCCGGCTACAAAGAGAAATTGTTTATGAAGAATGTAGTTAATGACAGTGAGAGAAAAAAATAATCACATACAAACAAAAATATGTAAACGTAACATTTTTCTTCTTTTATTTAGGATTCCCTCAGGTAAAATATAGGCTTCCAAGGTTGACATATCTGCCCCTCCTCTCCCCTGCCCTTTCCCTAACCACCTCTCCCTTGATTTCTTATTTGACTTAGGACATGTGAGTTATTGACAAAGTGTGAGGTCAAGATGGCTAGATATTGGCCAAGTACTTTTTTTGCATGTTTATATATTGGACTGCGACAGAGTAAGGGTGCATAAACTTGCAAAAAAAAAAGAACTTGACCAATATCCAACCATCTTGACTGAACAAGCTTCATTAATATAAAAGATATATGGTGTGGCTTTTCAGGAAACTTTTAATGGGGACACAGCGGGTTGTCCCAAACGAACAAGATAATATCATCTTGTATGCTCCTGAAGGTACCCAATCACTGCATGGGGATTTGGTCCATCTTGCCCGCTCACAGAGCTAGCCATATAATACTAGGAATAGCCCTTTTCACGGTTAGTTTTTCTCATTTGCATTACAATGTAATCCAACGTGCGTGCGAGGCAATTTCGGGCTAAAACTACAAAATCGCCCGAAATTGCCTCACATACGTGCTAGATTACATTGCAATGCAAATAAGAAAAGAAAACTGTGAAAAGGGCTATTACTTACTGATGTGTTTAATTACAAGCATGATTACAGACTTAATTATACATTGTAGTTACCATCTGTCTTCTCATTGGTTAAAAGCCTACTGTTAATTCTGGGGAACAGCGCAACCTACAGATTATTCACTAATCTGTAGGTACAGATTAGTGAATAATCTGTAGGTTGCGCGCGCAATGCATGATTTCCAAGGGTAATCATGTCAACTTCGCGCGATTCGTGTTGCTTGCCGTCAGTGAAGAAGCAGAAACATGACTTCCAAGTTTTTGCGTTCGTTCAATGTATAATAAAACAATTATTAGATTCGGTTTTTGTGATATCCAGAATAATCAAGGTCTCGGTAAGGGTTATCAGCCTCAGCCTTCGGCTTCGGCTGATAACTCTTACCTCGACCTTGATTATTCTGGATATCACAAAAACCTCATCCAATAATTGTTTAGAATTAGACAATGTAAAATCCTGTTTAATAACCTCTATAATTTTAAACTATTTTAAGTAAAACAGTTTTAGTTTGTTGTGTTTTAGTTTGTTTACTTTCCTCAAGATGCTTGAGAAAAGTAACCCATTCAGGTACACATACATGTATAGCCTCCTATGCAGTCGCTCTTTGGGCTTGTCACGCAGTAAAACATTTTTAGTTTGTTGTGTTTTTATTAGTTTGTTTACTTTCCTCAAGACGCTCGAGAAAAGTAACACATTCAGATACATGAATAGCCTTTTTTGCAGATGGTCTTTGGGCTCATCATGCAATCTTCCTCACCTGCAAACATCTGTTGAAATCAAGGGCATATTCCTTTCCTTTTGTTTGCTCGCGTCCCGATCAAGGCTGCAGACTTTGGACCCAAAGATCAGCTGAAATTAAACCCCTGTGGAGATCACCATAGGTTGTGTTGAAGAGACAGACATATTTGATGGACTGTTTTGTCATGTTTCCGTCTTGTAACAGCCAATCAGAATCCCATTGAGTCCTAGATGATTGAATCACTTCCTCCACAGGTTCATCCCTCAAGACCCAGAAAATATTTCAAAGAAGAAGAGCTGAGACCTTTTTCAGATTTTCTGACTGATAATTTTGGAAGACATCACACTTATCTTAGGATATCATTAACAGAACGTTGCAACTTAAGATGTAGGTACATTTACACTACTGTTTTTTTTAAACAAAAATAATGTAAATTGTAATAATAATAGCTACATGTATTTAAAGACTTGACTTCAGTCCTTGTTCCCTTAATTCTTCCTTGTGTTCTTGGGCAAGATACTTTAATTTGCTGTAGGGTAGCTTTCTTCTCCCCAGTGTTATAAAAAGCGAAGAATCAAATGTAAACAAAGAGAAAAAAGTAAAAAATAAAGAAATAACAGTGAGAAAAAGAAAATCCATAGCAAACAGTGAGTCATTTGAACAACATCCCTATCGAGTATACTATTCTTTCCTAAAAACAAAAGACTTGTAGTGTTAAATAAATTTTATCTCCTGAAAAGATAAAAGTTTCACTGTTCTTGGCATGAATAATATATAATTATTTATTATGTGCTTCAAAGTATAATTGGTGTCATGTGGCTTGCAGGTCAATACTGTATGCCAGAGGAAGGTGTTGAGCTGACACCAAATACCGAACTGTTAAATACAGAAGAAATTATAACGTTAGCAAACCTGTTTGTCAAGGAGGGTGTTAGGAAAATCAGACTCACTGGAGGTGAACCATTGGTGCGGAAGGACATTGTAGAGCTTTGTGGTAACATGTTTATTTATTTGTTGTTTTGAAAAGTATATTTTTAACTTCAGTCTGTCATCTCCTCTTGGAATATCCATGGCATGGCAATCTCTGAGCTCCATCAAACTGATTATGTAGAGAGACAGCAGAAGTGCTGAGGTTAATATATAGTGAAACCCGTTAATACGGTCAACAATGGTATTAACAAGATAGGGTCAAATTTCAAATCACTGGGTCTAAATTGAGTGACGCCTTAACAGATACATCACAAATGCAGTTCTACATACACATATAAAACTGTTCTTTTAGTAAGCATGTAAAATGTACAGTCTCTTAGTTTCCTTTTCGCAATTTTATCTGTGGGTCAACCATGTCTGTAAGCTGTCGAGGACAGACTACAGTTATCTTATGTCGTGATCACTACACCCGTTGGAATTCAATAATACGGCACGTCTTAGCACTTGTTTGCGTACATTATTAATTTCTGTGTAACTTACAATATTTATAAATTACAATTCCATGTCTATATTTTTTTCTGTCAACAGAGGAACTCGGTAGACTAGAGGGTCTTGAAACACTGGCAATGACAACAAATGGCATCACTTTAGCAAGAAAATTACCACGCCTTAGAGATGCAGGACTCAATTTACTGAATATAAGTCTTGATACACTAGTACCACAGAAATTTGAGTTTATAACAAGAAGAAAAGGTGAGTAATGCTACATATATCAGTAATTTATTTTTAATTTATTCATCTCATTCCTAATTGGGGCAGTGAATTACATGTAAGCATGAGAATATAATACTACACAATTAATTGATTCTGATTGCGTTATATAATTAAATAATGCACTAATTTTCTTTTAAAACTAGTGCTGCAAGTTAAGGGATTTAAGGAAGACCACATGTTCATGTAAAAAGATGGTCACACTTATTTTTCAATATTGCTTTTAGGTTGGCATAAAGTAATGGAGTCTATTGATCGCGCTTTAGAACTTGGATATAACCCGGTGAAGGTATGGCACATGCAGAGATTTCAATTCACAATGAGAAGTTTCAATCTGGATTTCAAAGTAGACACTTTTAATGCAACAAATATTTCTTATTGTGCTAGGTGAATTGTGTTGTAATGAGAGGCTTGAATGAAGACGAGGTCTGCAACTTTGTGGCAATGACTAAAGATAAGGTCAGTTTCCCTTCAAGTTGATAAAGTGTGCATTGAAAAGACAGAGGCATGTAATAAACTTGTAAATTATACAAACTTTACCACATGTGAAAGCTTTGAATCATTAGTCCAAGGATAATTTTGTTAAATATTGTTGATTCTTAAGTAACAATGTTGAAAACCAGCAGTCCTCGTGCTTATTTCATTTTGACCTGCAACATATCCATACCTCTCTCACATACTGTAGCATTTCTCTGTGTGACTTTTCCTACCTACTGACAAGAGAATTTGTCCACCTTACTCTGAAAGATGTGATCTTATGACCGGCATAATTTGCTCAAACTACCCTTTACTGAACTATTTGCTACTAGTCGCTAAACTGCAGAGGAAATCTGACTCCTCCTATCATAAATGCCTTTGAACTAAGTCTACATTCCTCCTGATATTTAATATCGTCGTTTGTTGTTGTTTCATCTTTAACATACTCACTTTGGAAGTTGGTTGGCTGCATCTTGATGTGCTTTAATGTGACAGCGTGATGCTATTAAGTGAGTTTCACATGTGCTAGTCAAAAACTTGGCTGTGTAGCCGCGCGATGTGGTTCCAGTCGAGACCCAGAAATTGACCCTTGCTCACCGTAGAGTCTTCAGTAGCTCAGTGGTTAGAGCATCTGACTAGATCACGGAGGGTCGTGGGTTCAAATCCCATCTGGGACTCGGAATTTCTTTTCCAAGTCTGCATTTCTCCTAATGTGTAATATCGTTGTTTGTTGTCTATGAAACAGAAAGGTTTATTGTGTTAAAACATGCATTGGGCTTTGTACCTTAATTTGCAGTCTGTTTACAAGTGTGCTTATACTAAGTTTTGAGAACTATAATATAGACTGAAATGTAATTTCTGGGTGATATATAGGTAAAGTATAGCTATAGGCATTAGTATTGTAATGAAGTGACAGTAATGTATTGTACACATGTAGTACTGTAAGTAGAGTATTAAGTACATGTAGTTGTATTAATAAATTGTAAGTAATGTATGTACATATGTATTATAAATATTATAAGTGTATGATAATAATAATAAAAAAAGAAAAATTGGAAAAAAATGTTATTGCCAAATAATATTTTTTTGACCATAATTTTTGCTTATACTTCATTTTTTGTGTTGTGTTGGTCAGGCCATAGACGTGCGGTTTATAGAGTACATGCCGTTTGATGGTAAGTTGTGAAAATAGCTTAGTGAAATTTAGTAAGAGTAAAGAATGATCATATTATGGCTGCCATTTTCTCTATCGGACACCTTTTTGTGCACAATACTTCAATAAATAACTTTTAGGTAGAAACACACAGATTTGAGTTTACAAGACATGTTTCGGATGACCAACATCCATCATCAGTTGCAAATACAAGTGAACCGCTAAATAAAATAAAACAACAAGAAAGGTTTTAATGCTCAATCAACTGAATGCAATCTATACAAACGGTGCAGTGGCCTCATGGTAAGTGTTCTCGTCTTCGGATTGAGCAGTTCGGGTCCGAGCCCTGGCCAGGGACCTTGCATTGTGTTCTTGGGCTCTCACAGTGTCTCTCCCCACCCAGGTGTATAAATGGGTGCTGGCGAACTTAATGCTGGTGGTAACCCTGCAATGGGCTAGTATCCCATCCAGGGGCGGGGGGGGGGGGGGGTAGAAATACTCCAAGGCACTTCATGCTAGAGAAACTGGGATAAGCTCTGGCCTGATGGGCCGCTTGGCTCGTATGCAGACTTTACCTTACCTATGCAACATATGAAAACAAAGAAGTGAGTTACTTTTTTCTGTTGTTTAACAAACGGTACTAACCGAATGTTTTGATCTCAATTTTTTGTGAAAAAACTTAATGTAATAATGATGTTTGACTAGACTACATTGCATTGAGAGCCAGTCATGCCAAATTTGAGCAATAAAAAAATACAAAAGTCAGTTATATGAGGGTGCATGATGTTAGCCCCAGACACCAATTATTAAATAAACTTTTCTTTTTTCTATCAGTCAAAACAAATGATTATTAATGACATGTGTATTTAGGGCTTTAATTTTCAGTTATTTGATAAACTTAATTACAAAAATGAAAGTGTATTATATCATTTGCTTTTAAGGCAGGAGCCAGGAATTTGACTTATACTGGGATTATACACTTGTTGATTGAAATGTTCCTTCAAAGGGGTTGATTATGTCTGAGAGTAGTCAGAATATTAGTTATTATTAATTTAGCAGAGAAGGCTAATTAAATTTAAGTCAAAGACGAATTTAAATAAATTTAAATTTCCTGCTCAACTACTTTTGTAATTTCTTTTTTCTGTTTAGGGAACAAATGGAACTTCAACAAGTTTGTTCCATACACTGAAATGCTAGAAAGTATCTCTGCAAGATGGCCAGATGTGCAGAGGATGTCCGACCAGCCTAATGATACTTCTAAGGTACCTGTTACTTCTGCATGTACCCTACCTGAAACAAACAAACCAAACTAGTCAGCAGTTTTTTGACTGAAGTATTCTTTGCTGTTGAATTTTAATGTAATATGCCTATGGCCTGTCTGTGTTCATTCCACTTTATTGTCAAGGGCAAGACTTCCTGTCAACAATGCCAAGCAGACAGATGTTGAGAATTATAACAAGAGTTAACTTACATTTACCCTAAAAAAGAACTTATCAGCTGGCCAACTCAAATCCTAACCCAAGTCAGGTCTAAATGGCAATCAGGCATTTCAGTCATGGTAAATGTGACATATCACCTTAAGTTACCCTTGAAAAATATTTTTTTAGAGCTAACCATGGCATTATAATTGCACTGCAGTATGATATCTTTTAGAGTAATTGATGAAGCTAACTGCAGTGCTATTTATCTCAGAAGAATCTTTGTCTCCTTCTCACTGTCTACCATGTTTAAAATGGCAAAGAGTTGGGATATACTGGACTGTCCAAGTAGCAATGACTCATTAAGCATTTGACTCAGGTCCTCGGTACACCAAACTGGTCAGATTCACTTGCATTGAAATAACTCCAATTTCCCCATGCAATAACGAAACTACTAACAGTAGATAAATGTAATTTACAAGCAGTCAGTGAGTCAGGCTATCATTTTCTCTGAATCCTTTTCAACCTGATCTTTTGCCAGGCTTACAGAGTTCCAGGTTTTACAGGTCAAGTAGGTTTTATAACATCTATGAGTGAACACTTTTGTGGAAGCTGTAACAGGCTTCGCATCACAGCAGATGGCAACTTAAAGGTATTGCTTTTGAACTTTTCTTCTTCTTCTTCGATTTAACACCAAGGAGATTTACAAATTACTTGGTGTTAGTTTATGAGGCAGTCCCTTTTTGTCAGTTTGAGCTCGTTACAAGCCAAGGCATCATTAATGAGTGTAAGGGGGATCAAGTGGGAAAAAGATTCCGCTTCTTTTCAGAGTTGAAACCTTGAACTTCCTATTCCTTTCCAAAGCTCATTACACTATAAACCTTTGGGTAACCAGTCTGTCACTCAAAAGCGAATCATACTTCAAGCAGTTTACTGCCTGAGTAGTTGTAAATAGCCACAGCCGGTAATATGCATTTATGTTCTTGACCTTGAAATCTGCAAAGTGCCTGAAATCAGTAGACAGTGCTTATAATGTATGTCACTCTTTAAAATTACTCAATCAACACAAAACTGAACTGGGAGGCATGTCTCTCACATGCAATACATGTTGACTGAAATTCCCAGTTGCTATGTACTTAATAGCACTTCTTATCAGCAGTTTATGGTTGGTGACTATACCGGTAATCTTTGAGCCCCACATTAGGCACAAATTCACTTTGAATATTAGGGCTCTGCACACATTGCATGGACATGGAGGTAGCTGAGATACATCTAGCTCTGTTTGTGTTAGACTAAGTGTTTTGGACTTTAAGCATGTTTATACAGCTGCTGTTGACCAAAGATATCCTCAGCATAGCTTTCAATAAATTAAATGTAATTTTCATGATTCAATTTTTAATTTGTTTAAAGGTGTGTCTGTTTGGTAACTCTGAAGTATCATTACGAGATTCTCTGAGAGCAGGAACCAATGAGGACGAGCTGTTAGAAATCATAGGTGCTGCTGTAGGAAGGAAGAAGAAACAGCATGCAGGTATAGTGTTTAAACCTGTGTTTACAGCTACTGCCAAAGCAAAAATATCCTACAGTATTCTATGTCCATGCAAAACGTGATATAGGCATCTGTAAGGGCTCAATAATTGCAGATTAATATGTTTACATGAAGTTTACATGAAGTATTCATAACAAGTGAAATTCACACTCTAGAATGCCATTAAAGATGATTTCCAGTCCGAATTGTGCCCTCTTGAGAGTTTGTTTGCATTTTTTGTTTGCCTCATGTAAGACATCACAAAATGTAAATGTTGCAGGTCAAAATGAAATTCAGGTTAAAATGAAATTCCTTTGTCTCTTAATCCTAATTATTCATAGATCATGAATAATTAGGGCTAGAAGACAAAGGAAATTGAGAATCAAACTTTTGTTAAAATCATTTTAACCTGAATTTCATTTTGACTTGCAACATAAACGTTTTACAACTACTTACATGAGGTAAATTCAAAGTTTCAAAACAAGCACCATTATGGATGCAAAGCGGTTAAAGCTTTATGCTTCGAATCAAGTTGGCTGGATATTAATCTACTTATCATTTTTTACGTGATGTTAAGTACAAAAAAAAACACTGGACCAATGCTCTGTCATATTGACGGGATGCTTGGTTGATAACCAAATGTACTTTTAATAATTATAACTTATCAATGCCCCAAGGGGGGGGGGGGGCGGGGGTGACTCCCATATAAAACAGATTGGGGTGCTCATCGGAAATTTTGAAAATAAGCCCCTAAGAGATACCAAGATCCTGTTTTGTTGGCATGGCTTGAAGTGTTCCAACCCATGAGAGGTACCATTGCTAAAACAACGCATTATCTCCAATCATATTATTTCGGGGGTCAATACCCTAAAAGGTACCGTAAAAGCTCCCGCTGTAGATCTAGTGAGGCTGAACACCCTAAGAGAGACCAAGACTGCCGTTTTAACCCCTAAAAGGTACGGTGAGCAACCCATCCTTTTTATACAGGAGTGTTCCCTGCCCCCCCCCCCCCCACCCCCTCTGGGATCAATGTCTGCCAAATTAATGTAAGTTGTCAATAGGGCACCATGTTCTGATAGGCGGCTTCCATGTACATATAGAACAGTATACGTTTATGATAATAATGATTTTCTTGCACAGGAATGTTCAACATTGCTAAACAAAAGAACCGTCCCATGATTTTGATTGGTGGATGAAGGAAATGTGGGTACATGTGCTTTTGACAGTTTGTTTAAATGCTAAGCTTTTAAGTGTCAGGGCAAGCTTCTTGAGGATATGGGACAGTCTAACAATATATGTATAGGATTTAAGTTTAATTATTGCATTTCAGTATGAAAATGCCACACTTCAATTAATCTTTTTGTAGGATCATAGGTCATAAAATGTCGACTAATTGACACCCATGTACAACATGTACTTAATTAATACATCTTTATTAGCTGGTGTTATATTCCTTGATACATTATCTCCTTGTAACATAAGGATCGCTGACAATAACAAAAAAAACATTCAACATTAAAAAAAATGAAAGTGAAAGAATGATCATCGCAGTGAATTTTCCAGTTTAAGCAACTGGAAAGAAGAAGCCTGAAAAAAATCAGGGCTTCAACGGGATTCGAACCCGTGACCTCCGCGATACCGGTGCGATGCTCTACCAACTGAGCTATGAAGCCACACATTGGGAGCGAGGTCAATTTGTTGAGTTCATATCTTCCCGTGAGGAGTGAAATGATGTAAGTATATATGAAATAATTCATATATTTGAACTGCGGTTATAGATGAAAGTGAAAGAATGATCATCGCAGTGAATTTTCCAGTTTAGAGAAGAAGCCTGAAAAAAATCAGGGCTTCAACGGGATTCGAACCCGTGACCTCCGCGATACCGGTGCGATGCTCTACCAACTGAGCTATGAAGATATGAACTCAACAAATTGACCTCGCTCCCAATGTGTGGCTATGAATTATTTCATATATACTTACATCATTAAAAAAAATGTTATGTAATTTTTCAGAGCTGGAAATAGCAGTTAGATCTGCGAGAAATTTGTAAAAATTTTGCATAAGAAAACTATTCTAAGCCTTGTATGTTCTTTGACTTTTCTTAATCACTTTTTCTATGTACAGGAACTCCATCTTATTGAGCTACCAATAACTATCTTGTGCCACATTGTCTCATGAGCTTGGAGACACTAATTATCATTGGATGGAGAGTATTTCCAGGAATGCATTGCTAGACGAGTTTAACTAGCGCATGGGCAGACATCTATATCTGTTGCTTTCTTTCTCCGTGCAAAGCAAGGAAATGGAGGCATCTCTTAACAAGCTACATGTAGTGTTAAATGAAAAGCCAGATAGGAAATCAAATACTATATCAAACTATTTTTTGCAGCAACATTCTCCTTGTTGATAAAGCAATTTTCTCATTACCATTAAAAAATGGGTTATTAATTATTAATAATTATATCAATTTATTTCTTTAGAGATTTATGCATCCACAAATGGGACAGGGGACATAAAGCAAGTTAAAATGTTTATCTTGAGTGCCAAAAATTAAGGAAAAAATATAGTTGATTCTTCTGGTCATTGTAAATAATAGGATGTCAATGTACATGTAAACTCAGAACTTTGTCACTTAAACAAACAAAATGTTACAAGAGCATTGAAAGAATGATGGATGTAGGAACATTATAACAGAGGATTTTTTTACTTTCATTTGTACAAAAAAAGGGATTTTATTTTTTTTGCAAGTGGTAGTATTTTTACTGTATTACAACAGAACTGTCCTTGCATGCATACATGTACATGTATATGTTGCAGGTCAAAATGAAATTCAGGTTTAAATGATTTTAACCTAGTTTGAGTCTCAATTTCCTTTGTCTTCTAACCATAATTATTAAAAACTGGATCATTGGATAATGCAATTCGAGAGTTTTCATTGGCTTAGCCATCATGGTATATGAGCCATTATACCATGATCTACAAAAATGGCGAGCGTATGCATGATTTTTTGGGCCTTTTTATTTTAATTGCAGTCTAGTTTTCTATATTTTGAGGGCGTTTTAAATAAAACAATTATTCCACTCGCGCTTGTTGGATATGAGATGATTATAGCCAACTCGGCGCTACGATCTATCATCTCATATCCAACGCGCGCTCATGGAATAATTGTTAATTATTCATGGTCCATTAATAATTAGGGTTAATAGACAAAGGAATTTCACTTTAACCTGAATTTCATTTTGACCTACAACATATACACTTTTTTTGTCTCTTCGTTATATCTTCTTATTCAAAGCTCTCTACCTTAAAAGTGTATTGAACACTATTATATTTATTGGTTATATAGATATATGTGTTTAAAACCATTCATCGTCGTACAGCCAATTTTTCAGAACCAACAAAAGAAAAATAACATAATATCTAAAAGATTCAGCAGGGAGAATTAAAATTTGAAGAAATGAGGTTGGATTTCCTTGTGTGACAATTGCTTGTGTGACAAGACCGGACATATACGGTACTTTTGGCTGGTGGTCACACAACACGTGTAAAAAGCATTTCGTGTCCTGAGAATTAACATTAGCCCTTCGTTTTTCACTTCTGCTCTAGCTCTTCTGTATGTTTGTTCACATGTGTACTCGCCCTACTTAAAAATAAAGAGGCTGTCACCAGACAGCTGCACAACAGCAAATCTCATCTACTAGATTGTTTATTTTAACAACACTCGGCCAAATATTTTTCAAAAGATAACACAACGTATACATATTAAATCAAAAAAAAATGTTCTCAACTGTTTCCCTGAGAACAGCCAGTATCCGATCTCCATTAATCGTATCTATAACAAAATTCTCGATCGTGATTGGTTCTCCGCGCGCCTATTTGTCACGTAATCGGCGCGTGATCACGTGGGTGTCCAATTACAGGTGTCCGATTTGAACTTTTTGTAATCGGACACCTGTAATTGGATACCCACGTGAGTTTCACGTCAATTACTCGCGCTTTGATGGTTTCCTTAGCAATTTCAAAGCTTAGGAAAAGCGCTACAGACATTTTCGCTCAAAAGAAGTTCTCAAAAGGCATTTTTAATTTCGAAATTTGTTAGAGATACGATTAATTAGTAATTGGACCTCGTGTCGTACAATTCAGGGAGTAATCGTGCTCGTAATTTCAAATCGGCCTCGCGCTTCGCGCTCGTCCGATTTTGAAATAACTCGCTCCACTCGGTCCAATTACTAATCATAAAAATTACAATTTCCTTGGTTGTGATTGATTTAAAAAACTCCTATCTTCCACTAATTCACTTGCCAAGTTGTTATCGCACAGTTTGTTTTCGGACAGTTCAATAAGCCAATCACATTCCAAGTTGTAGTGTAAATCAACCAATCTCAATTTGAGAGCGACATGACACCATTTACACCTCCTTTGTCAGTCTTTTAATGCAAATTTTCCCTTTCTTTTATAACTTGGCTATTCTTCTATTCTCTGAAATTGTAATTTTTACGATTAATTGGAAATAAGACTACGTGTCGTCCAATTCGGTCTGTAATCATACTTATGATAAACAAATCGGACTCCCGCTGCGCGGCAGTCCGATTTTGTTATCACTCGAATGATTACAGACCGAATTGGATTCCTCTCAGCCTATTACCATTACTTAAAAGCCGTTTTGCACTGGCGTCTAGTTGTCTCGTGATCCTATCCTCACGTTCAACGATCAAATAAAAATACGAGAAAATAGAGGGCTGTGAACAGTCTATACGATGTACAAGGATACTCATGTCAATTTATTTTACACCATTAGCAAGTTATGCTACTTGAAATCCGTGACATTCTACACCTCAGTAACACAGATAAAACAACATTCCCAAGGCTAAGGTGTTGGCAAATCGTAATTGCTTACAATTTTCCTCATAGCTATTTATTATTATTATTTATTATTATTATTATTATTATTATTATTATTATTATTATTATTATTATTATTATTATTATTATTAATTATTAGTTCTTAGTCTTGAGCTTCGTCCGAAACAGGTCCCGTTATAAATACCTCATGTAATGCCCACTGTAATAAACATTTCACTCTCTTTGAGTGGCGAAGGAGGCAGGGTTTGAGCGATTGTCAACCCAAAAAGATCCTGCGCGAAAAAAACGCGAAAAAAAAACTGTACACGGCTAACACAGAAATACATAATGTCGAAAAACTGAAAAGTTTCTGGTCATAACAATGTCTCCCGCCCCCCTCCCCTTCAACGCCCCTGATAATATGATGGTCCATCCCTTAAATGTGAGCGACAAGCACTTCGGGAATGCAACTGTGATAATTCAAAAAGCAATTAAAACAATGCAAATGGCACATCATACGATTCAGTTTACACGCTCGGTTAAAGCTACATTCTGTCGTTTACATCATTTCCTGTGTAATTGTTATTTTACATGGATAACCGGAAACAATTTTAAAAACTCCCTTAAAAGAGATCAGAGTAAAGACTACCTGAATGTAATTAGGTAGAACGGCAGGTAGCTTAATAGAACTGATATTTTTTCAATAATGTTCGGTTAACATTACAGGTCAATACGAGTATTATTGAAAATATTAACTTTGATTTTAAACAATGCACTTTATACTTACCATCCTGGTTTTCAAAGTCCAATCTGTAAGAGGGCACGGCAGTGCACGCTATAGTACTATAGCACCGCACATAAGAACCATAAGCACCAGGAAAGGTAACATCTTCACATTAAACACTGGGCGCGATCCATTTGACCAAAATTTCCGGACATTCCGGTACAAAATCAAATGGAACATAATGTTTCTGGAAATTTGTTTCGAAAATTGTGGACAACCTCCGGAGGTTGTCCTTTTTTCTGAAAATTTGGAAATTTCGGAAATTTCCTGTTCCATTTGGCATTTCTACCCGGTTCGAATCGACCCCAGTTTCTTTAGTCGTGAAAAGCTACAAGATGGCGGCGAGTAAGTCTGTCGAGTCGACACTACACTGGATACAAAATGATCTGCCACGGCTCGAGCCTGTTCTTGGTCCAAAACGAAAACGTTAGGATCTGATTGCCTGGAAAATTGTGGACTGGTCGTTCCGCCGGAATTTCCTGTGGGTCAGTTCGCCCGGTTTGCATACTTTTTCGCGAGAAAAGTTCGTAAGTTTCTCTCATAAATATCAAGGAAGAGTTGAATTCTGAATGCTTTTTAAACTTCTCCACACGAAGCAGCTTAATACGGCACTTAAGACAGCCACTTCATCACGATCCCGCAGTATTTTCTCGAGTAATTCTTGATGGGAAATGTGCTCAAGCGGGAATAGAACAAGATCGGTTCGGCCTGGTGGAAAATACCGTTCCATTCAACATACGAAAATTTCGGAAATTCAAACCGGGATTTTTGGTCAAATGGAACGCGCCCAGTGCCATCTGAAATTTGAGTGAAAAAATTGAGACTGTGTTAACACGCGATTAAAGTAGAAACGCGTCTTCAATGCACGTCCGAGATAGAGTAAACCATTTACGAGTTGCTTTTTATCGTCTGTTTAAAAATGAGTACTGGAGCACAGCCTTTGAAATGAGTTTGATTTGCAATACAATAAACGTGCAAGAAAAACTCATTTCAGTGTAACATGTATAATAATAATATAATAATAAACCTTTATTTACCCTCGGCAGTGTTTATAGCACAAGTGCTAGTGGGGCCGAGCAAACACTGAAACAAATATCTCAAATTGAACTTAACATTTGTTAAGAATCCCAACTGGTCGGAGGCAAACCAGTTGGCTATTTACAAGCGTGGTCGGGGATTTGAACTCGGGGCTACCGAGAAACAAATCCAGGGAGTGGCCAGAGCGGGACTCGAACCCGGGACCGCCGGATTGTGAGTCCAACACCCTAACCACTCGACCACACTGCCTCCTTTAGTGCATTAAGACTCGTTATCAGCATTTTCATCCTCGACAAAAACGTCCACTCAGCGTGCGTGTAATATTAGCCGGAAAGAACTGGGTACCATGGTAATTGGTAATTTAAATTTTCAAGAGTAATTGGCTCGCGCAAGTACCCTACGGGTTAGCAGTTACTCTTACTTGGAACATATTTAACCTTTCCCAGGCTCTTGGTCAGGGGGGACGATCAAAAAAGCGGGCGAATTTTACTTTAAAAGGCGTTTTGAAATGCACGCCTTGCGGTTAAATGGGTTAAAATTCAAGTTTTAGCCGAAAAAGCTGACTCAAAGAGTGTACTAAACCATGAACGGCAACGGCCAAACAATCATTAATTAATTAGCAGTTTGTTTAACTGACGATAAGAAACATTCGCATATTTACCTTAAAGAATTGAATATTTTGTCCGTTTCCACATTAGGCTCAAAATATACGTTAAATATACCTACCTTCATTTTGACTTCAGCGTCAGTAAACTACGTATTGTTTAAAAGCAGCGCCCAGAAAAAAACTAATTAATATTCCCTTCTTCTTCCTCTTCTTCTTCTTACATCTTTCGACAAATGAACTGTACACCTTCAAAATGACAGCTCTATGGCTGTATACATACTATCCTGGCTACTTTATTTATCTATAGTTATCTAATCCATTATAGTAGCCAATATTGCGTCGAGAGCAAAAGATATGGACCAATTATAACTCTAATCGTATCTATAACAAAATTCTCGATCGTGATTGGTTCTCCGCGCGCCTATTTGTCACGTAATCGGCGCGTGATCACGTGGGTGTCCAATTACAGGTGTCCGATTTGAACTTTTTGTAATCGGACACCTGTAATTGGATACCCACGTGATTTTCACGTCAATTATTCGCGCTTTAATGGTTTCCTTAGCAAAGTTTTCTACAGTTTTCAATACTTAGGAAAAGCGCTACAGAAAGAAGTTCTCAAAAGACATTTTCAATTTCGAAATTTGTAATTGGACCTCGTGTCGTACAATTCAGGGAGTAATCGTGCTCGTAATTTCAAATCGGCCTCGCGCTTCGCGCTCGTCCGATTTTGAAATTACTCGCTCGATTACTCCCTGAATTGTACTCCACTCGGTCCAATTACTATTACAAATAAATGGACTGAAAAGTCGTTGCTGATGCGTGACACTTGGTAGTTAAAGATAAAGTTGATATTTTAGAATATAAAAATCAACAAGTGTCAAAATTGTCTATGAACACAGATGTTTCGGGTGTATTACCCTTCTTCAGTGTGAAAAATAACCGTTCATTTTGATTTTTATTTTCTAAAATATCAACTTTATCTTCACCAATTATAACTCCATACTTAACACGGGTCAGGTAATATTCCTAAGTCGGCATTTGTCCTTCCATCTCGCAGTATAAGTCTTTGCCATGTGTTTTTATAGTCAATAATATAATAACCCTAACCCTAATATTATTAACTTTGTGATGTATTTTTATCACCAATACACTCTCTTTTCTATAAGAATATTGCTTTCCCGCTCAGGCTGAATATTGTTATATTTCTGTGTATTTTTTGCTGAAAATATTCGTGTGAATATTTTTAGATTCGATTAAGGACTTTTTTCAACCCAAAACATAACTTTCCTTTCACATCGAGTTTATTCTTAAAACATTCTTAAAATTTCTCAAATTTCAACATCGATTTTCTTTTAAAAATATATTCTTTGTGAAAATTTCATTCTCTTTAAAATATAACTCACATGGCAGTTTCCCAAACCCTTTTTTGACACCTACTTGGTTAAAAGCTATGAAAGAATATTGCCTTGTCCGTGTAAAATACCTTAAAATCCCGATAAAACGCTCAGCGCATATTTTTATTCCAAAAAGGTTTCTTGGTGAGTTTATTTCCAGATGATTTTTATTTTTTTACAGGGCTTATTATTGCAGGAACAGCGTTCCAAAAATGGTCGAGGTTATATTTGTAAGGGACTTGGCGTCTAAAAAACTTGCACACAAGAATATCCTGCATGTTTACACTTTCAAACCATAACAATATTAAGGAGTTAGCCCAAAATAAAACAAGTTATCGTTCGGTCAATTTTTTCTTCCTAGTCATTGGCTGAGAGCCCACCACGTGAACTGCTCTGCTCATGCGTAATACCGTCTAAATGTGTTTTCTTGCAAATTATGTTCTGCTAATTTTGCGCGAACCAGATGTGATATCAAAAAAACTAATGGTGCACAGTATGGCAAATAGAATATACAAGGATATAATTTTTGCGTTGGAAATTTGTAAATATGCTTTAAACTGTTAAAAAAACTAGCTATAAAAAAAAATTCAGCACTAAAAACAAAAAGAGCGTATTGGCGATAAAAATACATCACAAAGTTAATAATAATATCTTCTGGCGTATTATTAACTATACAAACACGTGCAAAGACTTTTACTGCAAGATGAAAGGATTAATGCCGACTTAGGAATATTATCTGGAGTTACAATTGGTCCATAAGTTTTGCCCTCGACGCAATATAATAGATTAGATAACTATAGATTAGTTAGCGAGGATAGCATATATATGCAGCTATAGAGCTGTCATTTTGAAGGTGTAGTTTATTTGTTGAAAGCTGTAAGAAGAAGAAGAAGAAGAAGAAGGTTAATCAGTGTATTTCTTAACTGCCAGGTAATTTTAAATTGTAGTTTTATTTGAAATGTCTTTATTAGCGAGAGAATACCTATCCATTCACATCACACACAATGCTAAATTTAAGGAATGGACAATGTCTAGCGTGCGTCCATCCAATTCGGGATGCACGCGGATAGTTGGGAGAGCACGAAGGTAGCGTAAGAGATGCTCGAGACGCAGCCGAGAGCATCTCTAGCTACCTAAGTGCTCTCCCAACTATCCAAGTGCATCCCGAATTGGATGGACGCACGCTAGACATTGTCCATTGCTTTTATAACATAGCAAGACATTTTTCACGCTGAGAAGTCGCTTTTTCTGTACTGATCAAATTGCGAATTCTACACGTGCACATGCACGTGTTGTTTTCACTGGCAGCACTTTTCGCTACACGTGCGCGTGCACGTTTTCGTGTTGTTTTCTTTCGACTCTTCCTATGTTTCTTCAAAAATTTCAGACACGTTTTCTAGATCTTCAAAGTCATCGAGAAACCCTAACTCAAATGTTGGATAATACTAGCCTTCATTTATAGCTAAAGTTAAGTTTTACTCGTAAAAAGTTGTGAAAAAAAAGCTTTTGCTGGCAAGAAATTTCACCGACACGTGCACGTGCACGTGTTGTTTTCACCGGTAGCACTTTCGCTTTGTTGATCTTTCGACGCTTCCGAAGTTTCTGCAAAAATTTCAGACACGTTTTCTAGATCTTCAAAGTTATCGAGAAACCCTAACTCAAATGTTGGATAATACTAGCCATTAATAACAGCTAAAGTTAAGTTTTACTCGAAAAAAGTTGCGAAAAACTTTTGCCGGCAAGAAATTTCACCTGCAATGACGTCAGCCTGAACCATCTCTATGAACCATCCATTTCTTTTTCATAAAAAATTAGCCAATCAGAGTGCGCGCTGGCGTATAGCTATGTTATAAATCTTTTTCATCTTGTTTTCATCGCGTTTTTCGCTGGTGGGCTGTTTACAAAGTTTTCTTTAACTGTTTTTTTTTTGTTTCTTTCAGGGGTTCAGACCATTTTTTTGCGAACAGTACTCAATTTACTGCCGCTGAAGTCAAAATGAAGGTAGGTAAATTTAACACATATTTTGCGCCGAATGTGGAAACGGACGAAAGAGTTAAATACTTTTAAGAAAACATGCTAGTGTTTCTTATAGTCAGTTTAACAAAGTTATAACTTTTATAAAGAATCTTTAATAAGCAAAAGAGTACATACGTCAATCAAACTGTTTCCAAATTCAGAGAAATTCAAGTCCGTCCTGCTCTGTCTTTTGACTGAGAATTCTGCTAACGTTCTTGTGTTGAGCAGAGGCTTGCCTGCATCAATTGTTTGGCGATCACTGGGCACCAAGTCAATTTTAACGCATTGAATTGTAAATCTTTCGTATTTCGAAACACCTTTTAAAGTAACTTTATGTTCGTCTTTTAAGTTTCGTAGGTAACTTTGATCTCTGTTGAAACGTTTCTGAGTAATCGAGCAAAAACTTTCGTGTTCTTAAGTGTTTCGAGATCTCGGTCAGTGGGGACGATAGAAAAAGCAGGCGCGCGACGAGGGGGGTCTGGGAGAGAAAAAGTAGAGAACGCCATCTGACCTTTATCTGTCCCACGCCCCGCTCGCTGAACGCCCGTTCCACTGACTGAGACCTTGGACCAGGCTAGATATGGTGTCGTAAACACAAAAAAGGCTTTAGGGGCCAGATGAGGATAAGGCGAATCCTTCTCGTCTTACAAAACTTGACTCCATACTCCCTGCCCGATTATCGAGAGAGAAACAGTCTGAAAGCAGTCTTATCGTTTTTAGTAAAATTCTACTAGTATACTTATGCAAATGCTGCAATCTGATTGGCTGAGCTACTCGTATACTATCAGCCATTAGAGTGCAGTGGCTGTCGCTCGTCCACGAAAGGCGACGTTTTTATCGTTTTTCCGAAGTTTTGAAAGAGAGTTTAGATGTAAATGGATGATTAAATTCCAGAGAAGACTAAAAAAAGGTCAGTAACGATTTCTTGACTTAAAAAACTGGAAATTATTGAAAAAGCGGCTGCGCGCGCGTAGACAACTGCAAATTTACCAAGGACAATTCAATACGTGCGACTTTGTTAGCGTAAAGTTCAATAATGCGTGGAAAAACAATTGGAAACCGTTATTTGCGTTAATTTCAGTTAAAATTCTACTAAAACAATTAGATTATTCGCTCTCGATTTCTATGAGGTGATAGTTGATGAGGCCGATCACCTCATAGAAATCTCGAGCTCATAATCTAATTGTTAAATAGTTATTGTTCACTTAAACGTATCGATTTTTTCCCCACGCTTTTGTTTATTCGTGGATATCATTACTGACAGTTCTTATGATTAGTGGTCCCTGACAAGATAGCATGAAGAGTAACTGCTATCCCATGGGGTACTTGCGCGCGTCAATTACTCTTGAAAATTATCACCAGCTGGACGATTGTTCAATCCCTCTCAAGTTATTTTTAGGCATGGTACCCAGTCCTTCCCGGCTAATGTTACACGCGCGTTGAGTGGATGTGCTTGTCGAGGATAAAAATGCTGATAACGGGTCTTAATGCACAACATGTTACAATGAAATGAGTTTTTCTTTCACGTTCATTTTCTTGCAAATCAAACACATTTCAAAGGCTGTGCTCCAGTACTCGTTTTTAAACAGACGATAAAAAGCAACTCGTAAATGGTTTACTCTATCTCGGACGTGCATTGAAGACGCGTTTCTACCTTTTAGCACAGTCTCAATTTTTTCACTCAAATTTCAGATGGCAGTGTTTAATGTGAAGATGTTACCTTTCCTGCTGGTTACGGTGCTTATGTGCAGTGATATAGTACTAGCGTGCAGTCCCACGCCGTCTTACAGATTGGACCAGGATGGTGAGTATAAAGTGCATTGTTTAAAATCGAAGTTAATATTTTCAGTAATACTCGTATTGACCTGTAATGTTAAGCGAACATTATTGAAGAAAGATCAGCTATATTAAGCTACCTGCCTTTCTACCTATTTACATTCAAGTAGTCTTTACTCTGATCTCTTTTAAGGGAGTTTAATTGTTTTCGGTTATCCATGTAAAATAACAATTACACAGGAAATGATGTAAACGACAGAACGTAGCTTTAACCGAGTGTGTAAATCAATCGTATGATGTGCAATTTGCATTTGTTTTAATTGCTTTTTGAATTATCACAGTTGCATTCCCGAAGTGCTTGTCGCTCACAGATCATGTAAGGGATGGACCATCATATTATCAGGGGCGTTGAAGGGGAGGGGGACGGGAGACATTGTTATGACCAGAAATTTTTCAGTTTTTTGACATCATGTATTTCTGTGTTAGCCGTGTACAGTTTTTTTTTTTTTTCGCGTTTTCTTTGCGCAGGATCTTTTTGGTTTGACAATTACTGAAACCTAGCCTCCTTCTGTCACTCAAAGAGAGTGAAATGTTTATTACAGTGGGCATTACATGAAGTGCTTATAACAAGACCTTTTTCGTACGAAGCTCAACAAGAACTAATAATTATTAATCAGTCCGGGGTCACAGAAACTTCGCTCTTAACTTCACCTTATAATAATAATGACTTTATTTATGTGTCTGTCAAAATCTAGCAGAGGGGATTCCACACTGCTAATAGGGGACACCTAACTATCTAAAATATAATCTAAAA
>OZ026607.1:4638885-4643885 GCA_964020085.1 Micromussa lordhowensis
TATAAGTTATATCTGCCAAGTGGTGAATCAGCAGAGTTACTATGCCACCATGTTTGACGAGAATCGCGGCATTGCTGTGTTTTCAGCCTACATATTGACACAGGCAATTTTTCAGACTTTTCGACGACCTAGATTTCGACGAACACCGGGTAAGTTCAGCTTAGGGACTTAAGACAGTGACAATCACAAATTAGCTAATATATAGATTTAGCCAAGCCTAAAAGCTGAGCTCCTGATTGCAATAACTAACCATAAAGAAAAAAAGAGGATTGTTTTTCTTGGATCAGCAACTCGAAAAATGGTCAATTATGGGCGCATGTAATTGTTTAACGTGTGGTTTCGCTATTTTTTCTAGTTAAATTTTAACAACCTGACCAGACGATTGTGCGAGAAATATGTCGGTAGAAAAGTCAATAACGGGCCAAGGGTTAATTTCCGCCGAAATTTTGCCTTTGCACGTACTTCTCCTTCTCCCCCAGAGTAATAATCTGGCTATAGCCCGCGATCCAACAAGAAAATCAGTCACCGGTCAGCAGTCAACTTAAAAAAACATGCGACCTCGATGAGCTCTAAATCTGAGCCTACGGTCAGGTGATACTGGTCAGCGGACAGCCGATTTTGAAAGCTGTCAATTAAGGCGGGGTACACATGAAAACACACCATTGTTTTTTACTATTTTCATGGCTAAAAGGCAACGACGTAAGGTTTAACCATAGGCATATGAAAGGGGTATCATTTTCTATATAAGGTATACGAAAGGGGTACCGCTTTTGCCATAAGTGGTATATAGGAGTAAGAAACTGGACTTCGGGGGCGAGGCATCCCCGTACAAAATGTTATTTAGTACACCTCCCTGGGGTAATTGCTCGTTCGTTCGTAGCTCAAGAGTATTTTTGTTGTTGCTTTCGTCCGACATCTACATTTTGCAAGAGAAATGTTAAAGTTAGCAGCTAACACAGCTATAGCTATCAGTTAACCTCAAGGAAAAATACCATGTTTATAGTCAGTCGGACGGTCGGTGGGTTTGCCTCTCAGTCTATATGTGCGTCTGTCTGTCTATGTGTCTGTCCGCTGGCTGTCTCACTCTGTGTGTGTCTGTCTCTCTGTTTGTTTCTCTGCAAGCCGTTCATCGGTCGGTCGGTCGGTGAGTCGGCGTGTCTTGAACTTTGAACTTTATTGATAATAATATTTATTAAAAACTGGATCATTGGATAATGCAATTTGAGACTTTTCATTGGCTTAGCCATCATGGTATATGAGCCATTATACCATGATCTACAAAAATGGGGTGCGTATGCGTGATTTTTTGGCCCTTTTTGTTTTCATTGTAGTCTAGTTCTTTATTTTTTGGGGGCGTTTTTAATAAAACAATTATTCCACTCGCGCTTGTTGGATATGAGATGATTATAGCTGATGATTATCTCTCATCTCATATCCAACGCGCGCTCATGGAATAATTGTTAAATATACATCATTACAAAATTGCTTGCCCCCGCTACTAGTAAAATGACTAATCGAGGCGGGGGCAAGGGTTACACACTTACTACAATAGAGAAATAAAATACCACTATTAACTAATTAATTAACCAATTAATTAAAGAAAATACACTAATGATATAATAAATGGTTGTTAGTAAAACGCGTAACGGCGTAACGGGTAACGGCGTAACGGCGTAACGAGAAACCGCGTAACGGGATTTTTTCCCATTTTTTTTTTTTTTTTTTTTTGCTGTTGTTTCTGAATTTTTTTGTTCTTTTGCCTTTTTTATTCTTTCTTAGTTTTTCTCAGTGAAAAAAAATGTGAACATATGATTATTCGTGTTTGGCGAGGTTTTTCCCGCCCTTTGGCTAATTTACCGCATTTTCGGAGCCACTTTTTTCCGCGGACGCACTTTCTCACGCTTCCAGGATCAGGATGGAGGAGAATGATGACGGTAAGTTTTCGACTTTCATTTTCAGTCACCTTAGTTTCCTCTCTTTCTGCTTGATCTTTTCAGTTGCAATTTGTTTAGTGTAGTTGCAGGTTTCGGTAATTCTGAGTAATTTCTGAACCGGCGCATTATTTTTAAGTTATAACAACTTACGTTTACGATTTTCTGCAGAGGTTATTTTCCTTGCGGAGAGAAGGCTTTCTGATAAGTGAAAGTTTAATAACCTTACTTAATGTCATGGTATATTACATTTTGTATTAAATTTGTAGGTCATCTTTAACGCCTATTAATAGTGGTCTCTGTAGTATTTTTTAATGTAGATTAGAAGGTTTCACGGTCGTCGACGTCATCTTGGTTGTGGGACAAACACGGCAAAATTTACAGTGAATGTATGGGAAAAATAGCGATTTTGATGCTCGATAACCCGAGGAAAGTTGATATTCTGAAATTTCTGTGAATTGCAAACTAAAGATATTAGCTAAAAGAGTTAACCCATTAAATAGGCCTTATCACGGTTTCCGACGCCATTTTGACGGGTAGGCAAAGCGGTCAGAAATTACAGTGTTTGTATGGGAATCCGATAGCAAAGAACTTTTTCCAAAATCGAATTTTACGCAATTTGTGAATCGCAATGTTAAAATATCAGGTGGAAGATTGTATTCACCAAGTTTGAAGGATGTAACTTAACTAGAAGACGCTCAGTTAATTTTTATAATTTAGCATACATTTGTCTGTAATTTTTTTTTCGGCGCCGCCGCGTCTTCCCAGCCAAATTTACAGACAAATGTATGGAAAATTATAAAAATTAACTGAGCGTCTTCTAGTTAAACTACAACCTTCAAACTTGGTGAATACAATCTTCCACCTGATATTTTAACATTGCGATTCACAAATTGCGTAAAATTCGATTTTGGAAAAAGTTCTTTGCCATCGGATTCCCATACAAACACTGTAATTTCTGACCGCTTTGCCTACCCGTCAAAATGGCGTCGGAAACCGTGATAAGGCCTATTTGAAGGGCATCGGTTTGCTGAGAAGCGAGAAATCGTCTTTTTAGTTTCATACAAATGCTTCTAAATTTTTCCGCGAACGGCGGCTCCATTTTACAAACAAATATATGAGAAAAAAAAAATTGCGGCTTTCTTTGTAAGAGTACAATTCTCAAATTTTGATCTCGGTTATCTCTTTTACCTAGTATTAGTAGTTTGTAATTCATAGAAATTGTAGGATGTCAACCCCCTTCACTTTATCGAGCATCAAAATCACGATGTTTTCCCATACATTCACTGTAAATTTTGCCGTGTTTGCCCCACAACCAAGATGACGTCGGCGACCGTGAAACCTTCTAATCTACATTAAAAAATACTACAGAGACCACTATTAATAGGCGTTAAAGATGACCTACATATTTAATACAAAATGTAATATACCATGACATTAAGTAAGGTTATTAAACTTTCACTTACCAGAAAGCCTTCTCTCCCCAAGGAAAATAACCTCTGCAGAAAATCGTAAACGCAAGTTGTTATAACTTAAAAATAATGCGCCGGTTCAGAAATTACTCAGAATTACCGAAACCTGCAACTACACTAAACAAATTGCAACTGAAAAGATCAAGCAGAAAGAGAGGAAACTAAGGTGACTGAAAATGAAAGTCGAAAACTTACCGTCATCATTCTCCTCCATCCTGATCCTGGAAGCGTGAGAAAGTGCGTCCGCGGAAAAAAGTGGCTCCGAAAATGCGGTAAATTAGCCAAAGGGCGGGAAAAACCTCGCCAAACACGAATAATCATATGTTCACATTTTTTTTCACTGAGAAAAACTAAGAAAGAATAAAAAAGGCAAAAGAACAAAAAAATTCAGAAACAACAGCAAAAAAAAAAAAAAAAAAAAATGGGAAAAAATCCCGTTACGCGGTTTCTCGTTACGCCGTTACGCCGTTACCCGTTACGCCGTTACGCGTTTTACTAACAACCAGAGGGTAATAACAAATGACTACATAATACAGCTAATTAGGGAAAATAAACTAACAATATAATAAATTACACTCACACACGAAGAAAAAAAAGAAAAACTAGAAGGTAATAACTATATAATACAAGCTATGTTAATGTAGCAAAGTGTTTAATCAGTTTGGAGACTTCAATATAGTCATCTTCACAATTTAAAACATCAAGGAGTAGTTTTTTAATTTTATTTTGATATGCTGATTTGTTTAATGATTTTAGTGATAGTGGGATCGAATTCCAGATTGAAACGCCAATTCTTGGAAAAGACTTTTTCATTTCTTCTGTTCTTGAGGTTTTTACAGTAAAGCATTCATTTGAGGACGATCTCGTGTTATAGTTATGCATTGTTCTTGTTTTGGTAAATTGATTAATTAGGTTTATTGGAGCAACTTGCGTGTGGATATCATACATCAAATAACATAGTTGCTGGAAAAATAAAAATGATATTGGAAGACAATTAGATTTAATAAATAGGGGAATTGCATGTTCTCGAGACCTGCAAAAGAAAATTAAGGGCAATGCACGTTTTTGTAAGATTAGCAATCGATTTAAATTGGTTTTTGCACAATAGCCCCATGCAGATATACCATAAGTTAAGTAAGGAGTTGTTTTGTGTATATCTGTTGGCCTGCCGTGACACTCTGAGTTTACATATGACACTAACATTTTAACATTTTAACAGGTATCCAGAGACAAGGAAGCGATGCAATATACCGTGGATCAGGATTTGAGAAGGGTCACCTCGCCCCAACTGCAACTTATTCCATCACTCGAGACAGCTTTCTTTCCACTTTCGTGTACACCAACGCTGTACCACAACGCCCAGCTTTCAACGGCGGTCAGTGGGCCCAATTTGAGGGGAGAATACGGTTATATGCTGCAATATGCACACAGACACCCCATCCCGGAACTTTGTATCTGTTAACCGGCCCTGCATTCGGTCACATTACTCAGAGTAGCCCTCCAGGATACAACCCACAAGTACCAGTTCGCAAATTGGGTCCAGTTGGAAATAATCTCGCTATAGATATTCCTAACTTAATGTGGACTGCTGGCTGCT